>VOMN01129621.1:0-16722 GCA_014899125.1 Orchestia grillus | reverse complement strand
GTAGCAGTAGCGGCCGCTTCATTTCAAAGTAGCGCTGCCCAGCTCTGTTAGTACAATTAAATCGGGAGTGAGCCAGTGTATGAAATATTTGCACGTATTATGAAAAAATGCATAGAAAATACTTTATGTAGAATAAGTTTGTGTTGAAATAATAATAGAGAAGATTTAAAGATTATCATACTTAAATAATAGTTCTTCAAATTTTTTTCTCTCAATTCATTTGCGAATTATTTTTATAGTTATCTTGATTGAGGTGTAATAAATTTCCAAATGGGTGAAGTGACTTTTCCGACACCCTGGATATGGTATTATGAAGAAAAAGAGGAGAAAATACCAAAATGAATTCCATAAACTGTGACACAGGTGTTCTGAGTAGCTCTCTTGGAGTAGATCATTCAAATGCACTTGTTTTTATATCTCTTTTGTCATGAGGATAATGTATTTATGTTCTTAATTTGTCAGTGTCACTGAGAAGTTATTCCCTAGCTTCTTAAATTGCTTCTTAGGTTACTTGTAAGTTTTTAAAGTTTTTGACTTGTTTGTCTAAGTTACTCGCTTCAGCTAAAATTGTCCTTCCACACATAGCTGCTAACATTGCATAGTACCGTTATCGTTATGTCGTCCTTAAACAATATACAGGACCTAATAGAACCTTTAAAGAACCTTTATTAATTCTAACACGTCTTTATCTAGTACTAACCTAGAATCATTTTTTTTAATATCCAAAAATTCTTTAAAGTTTTTAATAAAATTTACTCACGCGATGTGTTCGAATAAGATGTGTATATTTGGAAGAGAAATTGTTTTTAATATCGAACAGGTTTTTTTAGCGATCATCATTATAAACTATACAACCTTTGTAATAATTAAGTTTATCAGCTTTATTCTATTGCTGAGTGACGTAAAAATTATGAGCTTTATCATTTAGTTTATTTATATTTTTTATGATATTCCAATAGTTATATTAAAATTTGAAGTTTTAAATCTAGCGACTTTTGTACAAAATTTGTATTCCCGTAATATTTATTCACAGGCTTAGCTGTAGACGGTTGGCAACAGACATTCTTCACGCGTGTGATTGGCTGTTCTTGATTCAAGAGGCGCGGGTGTTATAAATTTTCGTAATTTTGTATGCACTGATCAGTTGAAAACGAGCTTGTGTGGGGAGAGTACGCGTGAGTCAAATTTAACATCTAAATGGATATTAACAGGTGAGATTGAAAACAAGTATGGTAAATCGTTTCTTTTGTTGTATCATTTTGTTGTGCTTTATTAAGATATTAGTGGTTAGTTTACTTATTTATTATTTGGGTCTTGATAATAGTAATGTGAATGATTAGGAAGCAAAAAACGCCAATATGTCACGAGTTCTTACGGGAGACGCATAGATTCCGAGTTCGTAAAATTATATCGTTCAAAGGCAGGATTATCCACAAATGTAATTAAAATCCAATATTTACTAAATAAGAGACAACCAAGGATACCGTATATAACATTTTTGATCGTTAAATGCATATGCGCGAAGAAAACCCACTCGGGATAAACTAGTTTTCTAGGATTAACACAAATCGTCCATTCGCTCATCAGCAATTAAAGTACGTTTAGTCGTCTGCAAAACTAAATAAAAATACAATTAAATGTTTTTTTTTGATGAAATGGGTCAATATTTACTATTTTGTCGGCATCCTACACAGGGCACCTTTCCATTGTACAGTCTTGTGGGTAATATTTGCAGAAATGATTTCTTTTTAAAGTGTAGAAACTAACTTTTAAAAAGTCTCGAAACTTAAAATAAATAGTAGAAAGATATTTGTAATGTTAGCTTAGAAAAATAACTTAATTTAGTGAAATTTGCAGAAATTTGGGCCATATTTTCAGAAACATGTGTGATTGGAATTTAACATTCTCTTATGTCAAATTATGGAAATAAAGATACCCAAACCAAGATAATTTAACATTGCTCTAATGCTACCCTACCATAGTGCTACCCTACAGTCCTACACTACCCTAATGCAACCCTACCATAGTGCTACCCTACACTACCCTGATGCTATCCTACCATAATGCTACCCTAATGCTACTCTACCCTAATGCTACTCTACCCTAATGCTACTCTACCCTAATGCTATTCTACCATAATGCTAACCTACATTACTCTATTGCTACACTACCCAATCCCACCATAATGCTACCCTATCTTAGCACTGAGGTATTCACTAATGAAGCTGGGCCCTAACCATGTTTAATTTCTTTCAGTATTGCAATAGTTTGAAATACCATCTATTAAAGATAATGCCTTCAAATTTTAATGGATTAATAAGCTGCATGATTTTCACTGATTTCAAGTCCTTAGAAATATTTAAAAATAAATGTTTTTAGAAAGGTTTGCAAATTAAAATTTCATGTACTAAAGAATCTGAATCTGCAAAAAATAAGATTTAGCATCAGTATGAGCATCATAAATATTTTGAAATTGGCATATCACTGGTTTATTTGTTATTTAATCACACCTCAGTGTAATTTAAAGATTTAAAAAATTTTGTAAACAAAGAGAATTAAGAAATATGAACCCCTTATTAAATAGGCCTAATTGTTGACAGTTAATTATGGGCCTCTGCTCACAAGTTCCATTTCAGTTTACTATACACAAAAGTGTGAACCCCTTGGCTTAAAAAAAGTAGATCCCCTGTAAATGTGTCATCAATTCCTAAAATTCCTCTGATTTGTATTTGGTGCATGTTCTTTATAGACTGAGCATTTCATATTACTCTGAGTTAGAATAACTGAGATAACTTTTTATAATATGTAGCTTTTAGGTTGCTCTTTCAGGAATGATTCTAGACTGAAGCTTCAATGTTAGTGTCTTGATGTACTTACAATGTAATTATCTAATAGAGCACCTTGGCCATGAATAGTTTGCTCTATGCATTACTGCTGTTGTGAATAAATTGAATAAAGCTATGTGTAAACATCAATTGGATCTATTAGGAGCCATAATTCAAGATTAGGTTGCTTAATTCTGTATGGAAATTGTTTAATTCTGTATGTTCTACTATTCAAGTTGAAACATTCTACTTAAGTCTACTATTCAAGTTGAAACATTCTACTGTAATTCAAGCTAAAGCAAAAGTTTTAAATTTTATTTCCAGAGTGCGCTATAAGCAAGTGAGCTCAAAATTTCGCTCTACTGATGATTCAAGAGCTCTTCGAGCTATTACTCAGGAGGATGACCGCCGAGCCAGGAGGAGAGATGTTGTCCGCATTCACCGCAACATTCCGGAGACTCTCAGTCCTGAACCTTCTCCATCTATTTCTGGTGTCAGAACAACCAAAAAGGCTTTTGCTGCTGCTGCTGCAATTGCCAAAGCCAAGGCCACCATCCAGAAATTAAGTGAAGATTCTAATGCTAGTGATATGCAAACTGCATCACCTATGCATGCTGCTCATCGCAGAATTAACCAAACCAATACTCCAGTGCTAAGAAAGTCTCCTGGTGTGAAAAATTCCCAATCTGCAGCAACGTCAAAAGCAACTAAGCCATCTAAACTAATTGAGGGTAAAACTCTTGAGGAGCTAAGAAGTGAGTAAACTAGTAACCAATATTTTTAGGGTAGGAACAGTTATGTTCAGGTATCATGTTGAAGGAAAAGTGGCATATATTAATGGTTCATGTTAATGGCTCTATATTAATTTATGATCTGATCAAGATTTTCATCTGTTTAGAGGAGGTAGCCATCATTATTTGTTTTTAATTTCTGTCCTTATGGTATTTCAATGTCATTTGTGTAGATTACCCAATTTTCAATAAGTGTATTGAATTTGGGTATAGTACTTGCATATTAATTATATTTATTGCATCATGGGTAGAAATCTATGCTTCTCACTTGTCTGTGTGTTCAGTTTTCTATTTGCAAATGTATCCTGTTCTTGTTCCATATTTGCTTCCTTTATTTCATCAGGTGAGCGGATGGAAAGACTGAAATTGTACAAAAAACTCAAGCAGAAGAAACAGGAAAGAGAGAGAGCTACCAAGAAGCCTTGCTTCTGGCTAGGAGTATCAAAAAAGGAACCTAAAGTCTTGTTGCTGCCACCTTCTAAAACTGTGAGTTGTGTTGCATCATCTGAAGGCCATTATATACAGAGATTTGAGTAAGAGGACCTCAAATAAATCTCTATGTCAGATGTAAAATGAAAGCTGCACAAATTGATTTATATGCTTAGATTGCCATTGCAAATAAAGCCCTGTGTTTCAGCTTGGGTATAGTGGCTATTAAAGAAGTGATATGGGTTTGTTTCAAGAAATTGTAGTCAGGCACTGTTTATCCGGTTTGACATTTCATTAGTCATAAATGTCTACTCAGGTTCATGACCATGTGAGTGACCTCCTTACACCCTGCTGAAGTTTTTGTATTGGTAGTGGCAGACGAAATCTTTGCTTATAGCAGTATTTGATTTCTGTATTTTGTTAATGCATGTACTGCAAATTGAGAGACACTTACAGATTCCAATGCAGTTGCTGTTGCTACAAAGGTGGAACTTTTTATTGCTTTGCGTAGTAATGTCAATTTTATTATCCTATTTTTGCTTAGTGCTTTGTGTATTTTTTCAAACCTTTTTCTCCACTGTTGTAATATCCATTTTTACTTCTGGTGGCAAGAGTGAGTTAAATCCTCATTTTAATCTTGGCAGGATTCTGAAGGTGGGCAGAAGTTAGCAACACCCCACAAGGCCCAGGCCCCTGTCTGGCATTCAGGCTTCTCCTCGATCAGCAAGAAGCAGGCATCAAATAGCCTGACTGCCACCTCAACCAATAAGGCCAGGTCTGCAGCTTTGACATGTTACCTCTGCTCTCCCCTGCTTATCCCATTTGTGGGATGTGTAGTCGGAATTGGAAAGACTCCAATGGATAGTGGCTTTTTTGGATTCCATTGGGCTTTTTCTTGGATTCAATTGGGCTTTTTTTGGATTCAATTGGGCATTTTTTTGGATTTTATTGAAGTTTTTTACTCCATTGTTTTTTTTATTCCATTGATTTTTTTGAATTCCATTGGGCCTTTTTTTGGATTCCATTGGGCCTTTTTTTGGACTCCATTGGGACATTGCCATTGGATTCCATTGGGCCTCTTTTTGGATTCCATTGGGCTTGTTTGACTTGAATTTCTATTAAAAAATGTTTAACTAAATTACTGAAGTACTTGGTACTTAAATTTCACTAACTTGGAAGAACATGAAAATTATGAGTATAATAATTTTACTGAACATAAGATATCACTTGGATGAATTTTTCTTTATTTGATATTTAAGCTTGAATGAAATATTATACAAAAGCTGAAAATCCAAAAGTGATTTGGCATAATGCACTGTGCTAGTATAGCACAGAATGCACTGTAGTATAGCACTTGAGTGAAGCAGGGACTCATTAGAAAATTTAACACAAGTTCCGAGCAGGAAATGTATACTTAGAATTTTTCTGAGGTCTATCCAAATTTTCGTCATACTTAATATTTTTGCTGGAAATTTTTTGAAGGTTGTTGCTTATGCTTATCTCTGATGTAGGTGACAGGTTCCCATATTAAGTAGCACAGGAGTGATGATTGCTTGGTATTGTGACAGCATCCAATCTTCTCATATCTGAATAATGCACATCTTTGGAATTTGCTGCGCCTTTTAAAGATAGGCATAGAAAATCCGTTTGTCAAGTATGTAGTTAATTTTTAAGTTTGTGGAAGTATTGACTTCAATTTTTCCAGGGGTTCGAAGAGCAGCCGAAACCTCTTCACCGACTCGACACGCATGGGAGCCTCGTCATCTAGAGCCGTCGTGAAGCAGTTGTCAGCAGCTGCTGGCCGCACTGGAGCATCTGCAACAGCCATACCCGGTAGGCCCTGATGAGTGACCTGCCACCTTAAAGGTGCCAGTGTTCTAATGAATTGCCTTGGAGTAAAGAGTTTATTTCTCTGGCCTTATATTCACTCAGAGGTGGCAATTATAAACCTTGACTGAATTGTGAAAAAACTTTGAGCTATCGATCTGACCAATGACGTTCTTTGGAGGTATGGTTTTATATAAAAGTACTTCAAGAGTGAGCAGCTTTTTAGCATGTGTCGAATTACTTTCTATACACATTTAGTTGTACGAGTGTCTCATATGCTTTATATCTTTCTTTGTGCTCACATCTGGAACATGATAACTATTCAACTCGTATTTACTGATTTCTTGTCAATAGTAGTGTTGCTTATGGTTTAAATCGGCATAGGTTTTTTATTTATTCATTTTTATTGCTAAATATTGTTTTTGTCATTGTATGGCAGTAATATTTAGTTTCTTGCTAATATATGTTTGTTATCGTTGCTTAGAACAGGTATAGACAAGTCTAAGTAGTCAAGCTTGCACTCTAGCAGTGGATTGATTGGCGATTCATTTTGGAGGAGATAAGGGCTTGGCCATTTGCCGTCATGTCAGGCAAACTATGACGTTGTATTTTTTCATTCATTTTCTAGATAGGTATCCACTGTACGTCTAATTCCTGTTGCTCATGTGTTGTAACTGTTCATTGTTAGGTTACCTTAGCTACTGATAGGCCTTTGGGATTTCTATTTTCCGTACCCCCTTTGCTTCTTTCAATTTTCATACCTTCTTCGCTGCCTATTATTTGTCTTTTCTTGATCCTTCTTAATAAGTTGTTCCTCTGCCCAGGGATTCTTGTGTGAGAACACACCTGTGCATTGATTCCACGTTTTCTAAGGTCCATCGTAAATGGTCCCCTCGAGATCGTCTTTGGTGTAGAGAGCTTTAAACTAACTAATAATATAAATATAATAATACTGTGACGTTTGTTCATGTTCATGGACATGGAAATGGAAATTTATTTTTATTTTTCAGGAAGCGAGAAGTTCCATGTTGCTAAGAGAATTTCTTTTGCACCAAAGGACTACAAGTTCTCAGTAAGTGTGTACAGGCAACGACCTCATTTTAGAGTTCGTGTGCGCTCAAGTACCAAGATACGCGGCAATTCAAGGAGTACCCTTGCTGAATTTACCCTCACAAGCTATTTCCTTTTAAGAATTAGGCAATGCTTATTATCTGCGTAGGAATTAATAAAGCCTTGTTTGTTCACGTGAAAGACCTGCTACTGGTGTTTAAGCAAGTCTAGGCTTCTTGTTTTAATTATGAAAATAAACTTCGAGTTTAGTGTGATAAAGCATTTACAATTTAGTCATCTGAGCCTAACGTTTTGATGACAGAAGCCCATCAGATCCTCTACCTCAGAGAACTTTCCTGATCTGAGGTGAGCCATCTAATGTATCTTGGATGCCATTAACTCGAGTGAGGAGGCACATCTGGTCAGATGCATTACGGCAAATTAATATCCAGACAGGGGGAGGGGACTTCTAAAATATGATTTTATATATCAGCACAATTGTTATCGATCAGCCACTTTCTTTTTGATTGTTGAGCGCATTCTATATCTTCAAGTTCGATGCTAAACAGTTATATGTATTATAATGACTTCGAAAAGGGGCTGAGGTTAGTGATAGAAAGGAGGTAAATGGATTATACCAGAGTAATGTAAATAGTCTCAGGGCATCAGTTTACTTGTCTGTGGTTGCAGGCACCGTCAGGGTTGCAGCGAGTATCAGCTCGTGGCCCCACTCCTCGACGTCCCAGCATCCGCTTCTCCCGCACGCCTCCTCCCATGACGCCTCCCACGTCAGGGCCGCGACGGATGCCCCGCACCAAGACTCCAAAGCCTAGCACTAGCCGCTCTGGCTCTCCTAAAATTTCTGGAGACAAGCAGTCCTCGTCTTCTGATGAACTGCCTGCTGAGAGCCCGTCTCGGGTAGTGGAAACTACCCATAGAGGAGTGTCACAAAACGAGCTTTCCAATAGAAATTCTTCTGGTTCAATGGGGAATCGTCAAAGCGGTGATGTGAAGTTGTCCAGACGTCTGCCTAAAAAGAGATCTACCCAGTTGACGGGAAATAAAGAAGTTTCTTTTGAGACTGCTTCCCCTTTATGTGATCAGGGAATGGTTGATCAAAATTCCCAAGAATTACCCGAGGAGGAACGTTCTGCTCAACAATGTGACGAGAAACTTCTGCCAAAGCGCAAGGCTAAAAGGCGTGAAAAAGAATCCCTCACCTGCAGTGAAGAAGAGGAAGTCAGCGATTCTGTAGGAGTAACTTTTGAGGGAAGTGTTACAGTTACACCTCCTAATACCGAGCTCTCTTTTGCTGTTCTTGCTGATAGCATTAAGAAGAAATCCAGAGAGCGCAGTATCTCTAAGGTCTCTCGTTCAAGTTCTATTAAAAAATCCAATTTAATTTCGAAGCTAAACCTGTCAGCCGATGAAGGTAATGATGAAAGTTCAGATGTACAGTCACCTTCAGTTAATGAGCCAAGAGTTTATGCATCTGCAAAGGAAAGTCCCTCTGTCAAGCGAACTCCATTGGCTGCAAATCTAACTGAATTGTGTGTGCAGCAGCGTTCAGCAACATCCTTTGTGTCTGAAGAGAACAAGCTTAATCTGAATTCAAACAAAGCGCTTCTCTCGACCTCATCCTCTTGTCTGTCACCATCTCCCGTTTCAAGTTTATTCGGTGCTCATTCAGCTCATGATCCCGTTCCATCTCCTCTTACTAATTCCTCAATAAAGGAAGCCCGGCATAGTCGCTCTTCAGGACACAAATCGAGCGATGGCAAAAGGAGATCAGTCGAATCCACTGCTCGGCTTACCGCACCCATGCCAGACGTGTGTGGATGTTCCCCTGAGTTGCAGGTGCGAAGCAAGAAAAGAAAGAGTTTAGTGAAAATTGTGAGCCCTGTCAATGCTGAGGCAGGGGACTCGAGCTGTGCTCCTTTCACACCTGCCCCTTCGTCTGCTCGCAAGAGGCAGAGTGTGAGTGTGCGCCGCTCTGCTCGAATAGCTACTGCCACCTCCAGCGCTGGTGAGTCACGTCCTGTTATTTGTGTAAGCTCGTGATGTATCCTCTTATTTCCCTCAATTTGGTAGTGTCGTCCAATTTTTACCTTGCATCAATGAGGTTGATCCACAGTTTATAATTCCTATGAATTTATGTTCATAATTTATTTACTTAACCATGACTATGAGTTAGTGCTTTGAATGTATGTATTGTGGATGCTTGATGGTCCTCGAGGAGTAAAGGCATTTGGTTTCTGTGGTGTACTCAAGAAGGCATTCAAATGTTACTTTTCCTCGCCAATACCTTGTAAGATTGACGCTACTTGTTGCGACCTTGAGTACTCAGCGCTCAAGTAGCAATACTGTAGGTGTTGCTGTGGGATTTATTTTGCATGTAGGTAGGCTGTTGTGTTCTTTTTAAATAATTTCTCGCTTTCGTGGAGGTAGGAGATTGGAGAGGGGACCAGCTACGTTCTGCATAACCGATTTCTAGCAGAAGTGACTTCATTAGGTGGTGTATTTTGTTCTTCAATCTTTTGTCTTGGTGAGACGCTATCTGCCACTTCGCAAATATACATTTCTGGTAGAAACTAATGTGAATTACTATTTTATTGTTCAGAACTCTAATTCTCACACTTTTTGGAAACGGCGAACAGCAATAGTGTTGAAATCTTATTAACCAATCCGATTATCCTCATGTACTCAGCTGTTTTGTATGTTTGCGTGATACCCTAATTCCTCGCACATTTCTGAATTTTTCGCTTGCACTTAATTTTCAATGGGTGAAATTGGCACTCCGTATGCAGGTGAAAGTGATGGTGGGCTGAGAACTCCTAGCAATGCTTCGCAGCGCACGACCGCCGTGACGCCGTGCAGCCGCTCTACACGGCGGTCACTGGCGGTGCACGCTGCGTCTACGTGGGAGGAGTTCTGTGCCACCACTCCTCAGCTGCCAGCCCCTGGCAAGACACCTCGGCGCCGCCGCAAGACGGTAGCTCACTGCGATAGTGTGCCACCTATCACAGAGAAGCTGTCACCTCAACCTGAAAATTGTGTTCTAAAGACTCCTGGTCGCAGGGGTCGACGCAAGACGGTCATTTCAGAAGCTCAGAATGNCCGGAGATGCTACGGTTGCTGCGGCGGACGCGGTACACCAACAATGTGTCATCTCGCTTGATGAGGGCGATGTGATACCTCGCCACTCTCCTCCTCGCTCTGGAAATAAAGAACGAAAGCGGAATTCAAAATCCTCCAGTGTTACGCCTGTAAATATCAACAACACTTCTGCTCAAAGATCTTCGGAGCGTTCTCGGAAAATAATTAGTGCCACACCTGCCGTCTCGGTGTTCAGTGCATCATCTGGTGAGTGTAATGACGCGTTTCTTGCGCAGAGTAAATTAACATAATTTTCTACAGCATTGGCTTAATTTTTGCTTTGCTTACCGAATTTATACTAATGGAATTTGAAAGTGTATGATTCTGTACATAATTGATAAATTCTGGCTGAACTTTTTCAAGAACTTGCATCTTTATTGTCAGGCAGTGTTTGTCCGTAGTACTTATATTGTCCAGTACTTTATTCATTGTATGAGTTCAAATGACTAATGAAAGCTGAGCATGCTGGCCAAGTAGCTACTGCATGTAGCTTTCGTTTTTGGTGTGCAGGCACTGGGAGCAGCCTCGTGTCCAGCTCTCCTCCAACTCCTATGTTTAGCTCTCGAAAGAAAGAAGTTTTAAGTTTAAGCTGCGGCAGGCAAACTGGACCGAGCAGCTGTAACAGCTCCCGTCGTAAGATCCGTCCAAGTGTTCACTTGACTAGAAGTGTGGGGGTGTTGCGGCTGCGTTCACTTAGGCTCAGCAGTTCACAGACTGAGTGCAGCAGCGACAGATGTTCTCCCGACCTCTCAGACGGGTGCTCTTCTATGCTGCAGTCTAGCCGCAGCACTTCGCTCACTAAAGTGCAGAGCAAACCTTCAGTATTCAAGAAGCTCAGTATGGTAATGATGTATCCTTCATGCTCTTCTTCAGGTCCGTCCCCCTCTCTCAGTGCAAGCTCCTCATGCCCTGACGTCTCGGAGCTTCTAGATCGCAGCCCCTTTGTGAACATTGAATCTCGCGCCCTGAAGCGCAAGAAGCTTGCGCAGAAAAATGCCTCCTTCATGGATGACGCCTGTGAGGACGTCCGGCCATCTTTTCGTAAGTGTTCCTTAAGTAGCTAACGTCTTCATTGTCAACTAACTCCAGGTTACTGTGGTAGGTGATCTAGAGTTTCTTTAGTTCTACATGCAGTACATCAATTGTAACGTTTACTCTGATTCTTGAAGTAAATAGCTTGGAACGCGATTGCAGCTACCGTGGAAGCTATGGAAAAATGAAGTAATACTTATATCGGTGTACTCGCCTTATCAACAGCAGGTTTATGTCAGTCCTTTGGTTAACTACAGCGCATTTTGTGGTTTCACGTCTCTAAACCATATCTAGTTTGTGGAGTGGTTAATGAAATGGTTGAGAGACTCATGAACAAACGTATAAATGCATGAACGAAGTTTGTATTTTGTACTTGAAAGTGAAGTGATTTTTAGTAAATTATTCACTTTAAAATGTGTATTTTATTTACCAGCGATCGTTTTTGTGTAGAATTACAATAACGTGACTTGTGTTGGCCTTCTAGGACCGTTAGACTCGGTATTAAAATGTTCATCCTTTAGTTCTTACGTTCACCTAGGATGAAAAACTAGACTGGAAGTTCTCGCTTTAGAAGCAGCGTTGATCAGTGTACCGTTAAGTTAGTCTTGTCGAGATATTCTGTTGACGTGGGGTCACCCTTGAGTATCTCTAGCTATTGGAAACAAAGCAGCTATTACGGCTTGTCGGTTGTATGTATAATTGGTAAACGTGATCTTCCTACTATTATAGTGTAATTTCCATAGTAGAGTTTCTATATCTTTGCTCTCTCTCGCGGTGGTGGCCAGTGTTTCGAAGCATTTCTGAAATTTCACCAGTGGTGGTAAGCTCTCCAAATTTCTGTCTTCTCAGGTCCCCTGTCATTCAAAGGCAGAAGGCCTCTTGTGTTTCACTGCCACTGGTGAACACTCCTGCCGTGTCCAACGTTTGTTTTTGTTTCTTTCAGACAAGCTCTTTAGTGTGGGAATTAGTTACTCACAGCTTGTTCGTTTGACAGGAATAGCTCGATAGCAAATATGACTGCAGAATGTGATGTACATGAGTAATTGTACATTCTTCAGTCTTTTGAACCAGAAACTCTGCCTTATTATACTGTATTGCCATTTCAGATGAACAAGTGCGTAGACGGGAGTAACTTGTCGCCTTATGGTCGCGTTACACTATGTATGTTTGATCCTTTAATGAACTCAACCTTCCGTGTTCGGAACTTTTGTTTTTATCGGACGTAGTGCTGCTCGGCAGCGTTGATAGCTTTTAAGCTTTAAAGTTCAATTTTATTGTGCCTTTCTGTATCCAACTGATTTCCAGGTTTCCTAAAATTCATCCAATTTCTCATCACACTGCCACAGGTGAAACACCGTTTTAACAACCACGGTGACCAAACCCTATTCATATAATGTACGCCATATTAAGTTGAGCGACGTATTGCAGGGAGTGGAGGTGAGGAGAAGGAAGAGGAGGAGACTGCTGCTACTCCTGGTGACATCACGAACGGCGACATGGCGGAGCTGATCCGGGCGACCACTCCGTGTAGTCCTGCAGACGTCTCCATCAGTGAGTCCCGGTGTGGTCACCAGCCAACAGGGGTTTCTGGTGTAGTAGTGTCTGGCCCAATCATGTGATGTCTACTTGGTAGTCTGGGAGTATTGAAAGTAATGAAAACTTGTATTGTCCGGACTTTTGACTTGTTTGTACACCGTTTGTCACTTGTATTGTCCGGACTTTTGACTTATTTGTACATCGTTTGCCCATGATGTACTCGTATCGCATCTACTGGAGGAAGAGGTCTGCTAGTTTTCGCCATGTTAACGAATTTTTCAAAGTATGACAAACTGTGAACGATTGACTTGCCACAGCGATCGATGGTCACCTTTTCAAATTGATAGCACAATAGTGGAGAGGATGCTACTTTCAATATTTTGGAGGGATTGGATGGCGAAGCTTATGGGTTGAATTGGAGGCTTGATGCTGGTGCTGCTTTACGCATTACTGATTACAAATTACATCCGCAATGAATTTAATTTGTGAAGATCTAACAGCGAGGAAACTAAAAATTAGTATAGATAAAGATGGAGTTATATCTTTTGGTATAGTCATGTTTTAATAATGAATATGAGATTCAAGAAGGGTAACCGAAATTTGAGACGTTTAAAATTTATCGTCGTTCATTTTCTCAGCTGAAGAGAGAACTTAGTTGAGAATGACAAGAGATTAAGTGTAGTTATTCCGACCATTTTTTACAGCTCAAACTTTTAACTTGATGTGGACTAAGTGTGTATAAAATGTATTTAGATTGGTGCTTCAGCGTGAAAATTGATTAGAATTACAGAGTGCGTTGATTAATGAGAGGAAGTGCGAAGTGCAAATGAAGATGTGTGTGCTGAAGATATGTTTACGGAAATAATTCTGTTGGCGATGTATGGACGTGAACCTATTGATCGAATACTCGATTTGTGCCATAAAATTTTGATGTCGAACGTGAGAGGCAGACATGGTTTGCTGATGTTTGAATGAAGCGCTGCCACTAGATTGACCACGTTCTACATTATTATAGTTAGTGGGCTCACGAATGGGCGCTAGAAATCGTACTTGACGGAGAACATCAGTTGTCCATGAAGCTACTAATGGTTATGCCAGGATAAACAACGTAGAGATGTCAGGTCATGCTGTTGATTTTCCAACCTAGTATGATCCTAAAAGCCAAAATTTTTAGACTTGTGGTAACCAGCAATTGTGCCTATAGTCTGATTGGGCTGTGGACATGTAGACGTAGAGTAAATGTCTGGCAGCATTATCTTCATTTACCGTGAGAAAAAAGTCGTCCGAGAGTCAATCGCTTGATGCGTGGCTAGCTAAACAGACTAAGCAGACCGAGTGACTCGTTTCGAGTACAAACACCTATTCTTGTTTTGGTTTCGTAAATCTGTCACCATGCTTCAGTTACCTGCAGACATAGTGCGTAAAGCGTAAGATTAGCTCTTCCCTCGGAGCTGTTTTTATTTTTCTAAAATTAAATTTGGATTCCAGATGTCTGGGATGAGATCTCATCTCCTGTCCTTGACACCGATGGACGTTCAGAGGCCGAGCCAGGCAAGCAAGGCTCTGGAAATCAGGTGGACGACGAGAGCAAAGAAAATCAAGACCCAGCTAGCGAGCTTAGCTCCGGAAAACGCAGGTCCCTTAAGCCAAAGAGACGGTCATCCTTGAGACGGTCTCTGCTTGGAACTCACAAGTCCCGGACCGAGTCTGCACTCCACTCCCGCGTGTCACGTGAGGCTCGGACCACACCTGCCTAGGGAATGTTGCTGACGTGTTTCGAGTGTCTTGTACCTCGCAATGAGCGTTTACAAAATGGAGTTTTTATTTGCTGTCGGTAGTTGTGTTTGTGGATTGTTCATGTTTAATTATAATCGTTGTGCAGCCTTGTATTAATAATGCGTTATGTTTAGGTCCTTCATTATTCACAAGTTTATGACCAAGCATGATACTCCTCTTCGGTGTGTGTTCTATTCACGAATATACCTTCATGCCGCTCCTTCATTCTCTATTATGTCATAATTATTTCCTTAAAAGTACGGTTATTTTATCTCATTAGCTATGCCAATAGGATGCATTGATCATGTTCTATTTGCATTCATTTTAATTATTGGGGTTTATGCATTTGTTTTGGTCGTTTATCTATCAGAAAGAAAGAGTAATTTTCGGGCAAGAAATATGATAAGGTTCACGGCCTCAGGTTATTCCCCTCTAAAAAATGTTGGAAATAGATGGTCAATTTGGTCATGCTGTTAAACGAGTGTCAATGAGGGTGCGAAACAACGATGGCTTAAGGCTCTGAAATGTATCTCCCACTATTGGGCGGTTATCACCCCGTAATTATTTGGTTTTAAAGTACTTTTTTGTGTATGAGGATGAAAATTTAAACTAAAAAATATACCTCCTCACTGTTTCGAGAGGGGTTCAAATATATTTTAATATCAACGCCACTAATTTAAAGATTGTACCTACCTCAGCTATAGGTAAGCCTTCGGGAGTTCTATCTTCTGTTTCTACTTTGCTTTTTTTATTTTCCATACCTTTGCTATCTCTTCTTTGTCTTTTTTTCTTCTTCCTTCTTAAGTTGTTGCTTCTATGCGCAGGGAATCCGGTGTGGGAACGCACCTGTGCACTGATTCTACGTTTTCTACAGTCCATGCTAGACGGTCCCTTCTTCTCTTTACTCTTTGGATCACATTTCATGTGAATAGCGAGCTTTAGCTAACGAATACGATAATAAATGTTGCGCATAGAATGAATGTTTATGAATTGGAAAGATTAACTGGAAGCTATTGAACGGGAAAGATGTCACATACTTTGCATAAAAATGTCAAAAATTCGGTACAAATAGCTTTGAGGTGTAATTTTTGCTAGAGTTGAAGCTTCTGCAGTACTCACATTTGCCTCGAACTATACTTGGTTAAGTAAATCTTGGAACGTTGAATGATACAGCATTAGGAGTGGGTTGCTCTTCAATCTGGCCGAGGCGGCCGTGTTGCTCCTTGTATAGTCTATCTCGGTGTTGGTGAGAAGTTGCAATGTGTAATTATATTGAAATTTTATTAATGATGTTACGGTGTCTGACAACACAAATGATTTAGAATTTTTTACAGGGTATTACTATACTAACTCTTAGTTTTTGTTGCCTTGCAGTGGGCCTCTTTGCCAAGAATGCTCCGGAGAGCCCCGTCGTCTCCGCCGATGTTGCTGAAGGCGACGACCTCATCTCGTGGGAGTCGCCAAAAACTGTGCCACAAAAACAAAGTAACCTCATCGATCAGTATCCATTTATGCTTCCAGGCTTCCGATTTTTGATTAAAGCGGGTTTATTGATGCATATTCAGTTGCTCTGGGAAGTGAGATTTTGGCGCATTAATTTTTCATAGTTTTGATCGAATTGTGAGGCTTGTTTTCTAGGCATTCTTCTAAGCTATTACTGATCTTAATATATCAATTTACATGCTGTTTTTTTCTCGCTAAGACATAATCGCACGACTTGTTAATTCGGGTTCTTCTCGGTCCTTAGAAGAAGTTAAATTTGCATTCTAGTGAAAAGGAATTGGTTCTTTAAAACTTGAGTAGTGTAATTTTACTAGTCTACTTTTTTTGTCTTATTTTCAGTACAAGATTAGCATTAGGTTAGGTACAGTCCATCTCCAAATGGATGCCCCTACATTTTTCATTGAGTAGAAGTGGAAAAATGCGGGCCTGAAATTTTGTTGTTGTTGTGCAGATGGAGTTACGGATCGGTCCAGCCTCGCTTCGCCTAGACCTCGCTCTGGTGAGAACACGTGTGCAGAAGGGGACATTGACGGTGGAGTTTCATCCCCTTACCTCTTGACAAGTTTTCACTCGTTTGATTTTACTGTTCCATTTTAAAGATTTTTCCACCTTTCTAAAGGTACTAAGACAGTCATTGGTCAACTTCTTTAAAACTATCCGAGAGTAAAATTTTGAAATAGCGACTATCACTGTATTGAAATTCTTGACAACGTTTCGGTCCTAAACGCTGGCCTTTAGTTGAGGTATCCGTCAAACTGAAACAGCATGGCTACACTGAGCTGCTAGATAACAAAGTT
>VOMN01129616.1:0-15612 GCA_014899125.1 Orchestia grillus | reverse complement strand
CGCGGCTTTAGCGTAATAGAGAGATGAGTGCGTCATCAGGGACCGAAATTTTTTTCTTCTTTGATGCATCGTTATGGCATGGAGTACGCATATCTGGGCTCCTGCGTGACTGATGAGGCATATGTAATTGGGCATGTGCTCGGGAAGTCGGCCTTGGTTTTCAACTAATGCTCTTTTATTTATACGTATTTTTTTATTGGTTCAAGTCATTTTGTAATTGTTTATTTACTGCTGCTGCAAACTTTAATTTTCAACCATGTAGATTTTTCTCCTCTACAACACTTCCTTGTAGTATCTCTACGAATGTATTTTGGATGATTCGTTTGTTTGGCTTCTTCTACGGAGTAGCGTATTTTGCCAAGTCAGGTGTCCTGGAGCTCGGACTTTATGTAGTTCACTCAATTTTGTGTGTTCTGTTGAGCCTTGCTATTTATGCTTATCTCTACTACAGAGTAGGCAAGGCTGCCAGTAATTTAGTACAAGTAAACTGCTATCTTCTACAGTGCTGCGTCTGTCGCGTTAGCTCTAGTTTTGACTGGTATTATCAGCCAGCCTGTTGGGTTTGTAAAGTCGAGGCCCGTGTGCGTGTGGATTGTGAGGTCATGTTGTACTATGGGGCGCACTTAGTTGCGCTGGGAGGCAGCCCCGTAATATTTAGACCGTTAAGGAGAATTTTATTGAAGAATATGACTGTTTTTATTGTCCATGCAAATGTTACACTAAATGAAACTCGTAACGTGTTATTTCGGGCTACTCCAGGCGACAGCGAGCTGCGATGGTGAGCAAGAGCAGCTTCCACCGTCAGTTGGTATCGTGCGCCGCTGCTGAGAGGACGTCTTTGCAGCTCCGCCACTCAGCCCTCGACTTGCTTCTCTGGCTGCTCACACTGCATGCTCCTGATAGGAGAGGTTGGTAGTCTGTCCAAACTTCTTGCGCGTTCATCCATACCTTCAGAGCATTACGTAAGCTCTAGATTGTGTACTTTTGAATTATACTCTTACTTCAGATCACTTCATATCGTCTTGCCATTGGGAAGCGCATTGATTCGTTGCTTAAATACGTTCAAGAAGAATGCCTGCTCTAATTGGGTTCACGCTAAAAGTTCTTTTCTAATATTACCGCTAATGCTTTTCTCTCATCCAATGCTTGTTTTTGATCATTAGGTAATGAAAGTGCGGTGTTGGAATTAATGTCATTTACAACTAGGAGGTCATAGATGTCCTCTCCAAGACTGACGTTAGTTTAAAAAATTACCAAGGTTGTATCAGAGCTATTAGATTAGATTAGAACTATGAGTTCGTTCGTCAAACAATTTTATAATATTCATTGTTCTCAAATAGTGTTATATTTTAAAAACTAAGTAAATATTCAGTTCACAAAAGTTCCGACTGCTTCACGAGCAGGTTTTCTAAGTTTTTGGTCTTCGTGATAACCATTTCAGGCAGTTGTAGTTTTCGTGGCGGATCACGAGAAATGCGTTCAAAATTGACGACACCAAACATTTGTTCCCTTAGCGAACAGCAAACAGCCCGGCAGCGAGGAGTACGTGGCGCTGGTGACGTCTGTGCACCACCACGTCGAGGCCCTCGTGCGGCACTGTCTAATCTTCGCTGACCGCTCGCTGGCCAGGAAGACGACCAAGCTTCTCGTCATCATAGTGCAGTGAGTCCCTACTTAATTTCCTTACTGTTCCGCGTGCCAAATTTGGCATGCTCAATGTAATTACTTAATTACTTCTGCGTATGCTTTTTATTTATTTCCATAAAAAAAGCTGTTTCCTTAAAAACATGTTCTCCTGTTCTTGGTTACCGTACACTCAATAAAGTATTAATGTACCTTTAAGCTCAAATATGTATGATATGAACAAACGTTACATAGCAAATTTATTGCTTTATGCCAGGTTATTGCTTTATATCGCTAGTGGTTTATGGTGATGTATTTGCCCTCCGTAACACTTTCCCTGTTTTTAATTGAACACAATGCGGCACGTTTCACAGGCAAGATACTGTGAGCAACAGCAGGCGTAAAGGGTCATTCGACATGTACGACGAGCGAGAAACGGTGACCAGCGCCGTGTGCAAGGCTGTGCTGTCCAGCGTGCCCATTGTTCCGGCGGCACAGAGCGCAGGCGCCCTCGCGCATTTCTTCATGCTCCTCAACTATGTGAAGTGGGCCGACCAGGACACCACTGCTGCTAAGGTTCGTTGTCGAGCAAGTTCGAGTGATCGTTCAGGGTTGTGGTGCAGTTGTTGCGTTTTTATGGCAGTACAATTGTCGCACTGAGTGTGGTCAATGTCAAGAACTGCGTGAGTTACGCACTCATGCCCCGCACCTCCCTTCGGTGTACAGTATTCTTTCAGCGCAACACCGTCTCGCAGTTTGCCAGCAGTAGGAGTGAATGCTTAGTTTTCTGGAACAAATGGTTGAAAGCCGGTAAAATTATAACGAGTTTGATTTAATATGCGTGTAACGTTTGTATATGTCCTCATATCTTGGATATTAAGAGCCCTGCAGTCATAGTCTTTTCGTGATGAATACGAATCAAGCTAGGAACACTGAGAAGGAATAATGATAATTTGTAGCTAAATTGTTTCAAGAGCACTACAAGACTACCAAGTGTGTGGTGGTTGAGGTGACGAAACTTCTTTATCTATCCTTTCCTACAGAGTGTGACTCAGCTCTGTACTCTTGTATAGGTAGACCAATTTCTGGTTTTATATTTAGTCTATGCTTTAGCTCTATTTCTGGTTTAGCTCTATGCTTCGTTGCAAGGCTTGCTCAGTAGGAATTATTTATGATGACTTTGAAAATGTAGAACCATAAGTGGGCCTTGATAAAGAAGCAGAGGTCACCAAATAAACAGGTACGGTAAGGAACAAAACGAGTTTAATATGTGACGTTTTAAAGTGGTTAATGGAGTTACTCATTGAAACTATACTGCTGCCGTAATGTGTGTTTTGATCGCATTTCTGTAATACAATGTTTCGAGCATCTGAATTTTTACTTCAAAATATGCCTGGGAAGTTTTTATTGTATTTTTTTATAAATTAATATATGCGCTTATTTAAAACACGGCTGAAATGACATCTAAATATCTATTTTGGCTTTGTTCTTCCAGGTGACAGAATTGCTGAACCTCACCAACTCGGCGCTGAAGACCAAGGAAGACCCGCTTCATTTTATTCTACAGACGCACTTTGGTCTGCACGGCAGCCCGCTGCACCGAACTCTCTTCGATGTGCTGCCTCCTTGCTTCACCGACGCTCAGGTGACAATCGCAGTGGTGATACAGGCGTGGTTGCGTCTGGCGAGGTAAATTTCTGTTATGATGTGGTCATATATCTCTTTATTTCTCAAATTTGGAAAGAGAAAGACGTCGACTTTCGAACGCTGTTGTTTTCATTTTAATTTCGTTCGTTTTTACGATTTCTTGAATTGAATTTTTCAAGACTCTTTTTATTCGTCCTTTCACTCCGCTCGTACAGACTTCGCATCCTTCTTGTGTGACTTGCTTAGTTGCAACACAGCTCCTGTGCTTATCTTCCTGATGCTCCTGAAGTTAAGCTTTCAGATTTTCCTCTAATTTATGGTATTTTAAATGCGTCTTAATCTGCTATCGTTTTAGGGAAGTGATAACTTCAAGATGTATACATGAGCTTTGTTTATAGGATTAAGCAATGTTGGTTGTGAGAATCTAGTGCAGGTGTTTGTTTCAAGAGCTAGTGTATGTACCGTCTTCCCATGGTTGGGTGTACCTTATTATTAGTGTATGGACTTTATTTTTTGCTCTTCTATCCCTCATTTGAGAAGCCTGCAAGTGTTGTGTTACTTCTGCTCGGAGTAGTAGTTCCTCTTCTGATCTTACTCAAATTCGGTGTGGAATGATACTATTAGTCTAGTTTCCCCGTATTATCTATGATGGTGTGGCCTGGTCTAACCGTGTGCAAATTTGTAATATTATTTTCATTGTTGAGCTCAGAATGCGCGAGTTACCTGGATGAGTGACTTTCTTTGTACAATATTATTTCAGTTAATTAAATTCTCATTCGAACTGAGTTTGAAATTGAAAATATTCAATTTATTATCATAGAGCGTGCGCGTGTCATGTTGTCCAGTTGTGCAATAAGATCTTATTTTGCCTTGCTCAGAAAGCGAAGAGCGCCTCCGACAAGGCCGGTGAGGGGGGTGGAGGTGGTGGTGGTGCTGCTGCTGCTGCAGCTGGTGGCAGCAACGCGTCTGGTGAGTTAGTCATTTGTGGCTACTGCAGCGGCTGCAAGTTATGCGCACACTTTACAATGCTCTCAATTGAGCTACAGTTTCACAGGGTTGTAAAATGTACTGTATGGGTTTATCTTTAAAACCGTATCACTGGAGGAATGCTCCTTAATTTGTCTTTTATTTGAATTCCTGGGCCTTTACCTCTATTAGCAGCTGAATCTAATTTTGCTTTATTTATGTCAATTTGACATCAAATTCCAGTCCCGATATTACGTACTATAGTTTAAATAATATTAGGTATGTTTAGGTAATTTTATTTTTTCCTTTTTGACATCTGGTTGTCTTGAATATTGGGTTTTAGGTAAATTCTATACCTATATATTTTCGTAGTGTTCTTTTCTGATTAGCTTTCGAGGTTTCACCTACAAATTTCCAGTTCAGTGGTCGTCGCTGTCCCACTTCGTATACCAATATTCAAAAGAATTTTAAAGGTTTCAAATATTCCATATTGGTATCTACCTAAGTAAAAGATGACATACCTACAAGCTGAGACAAATTAATAATTTTTTGGGTGTTGTTACATCAGTTTCGTCTTATTTACTTCAGGCCACAAGGCTCCGAAGCCTGGCCTGCTGTCCAGCATCGGCGTGAGCGAAATAGACGCAATCCTCTTTGGACCGTGTGAAGCCTTCTCAGCCGTGGGCTCCAACCAAGGCTCGTCATCGATGGGTAACAGCAACACCACCTCAAACAACGCCACCACATCCTCAAACAACAATAACAACAACACTGCTGGAAGCTCAGCCAGTAGCGGTGCCGGCAGCAACAGTAGCAGCAGCAGCATCAGCAGCAACGGGAGTGGCTGGTCCCCGCTGTGCCCACCGCTGCCGGGGGTGTGCGGGCTGCTCGAGGTCGAGCCGCTGCACGTCACACTCCACACTGCAAGTGACGGCACCAAACTCCATCGCGGCGGCTCTGGTGAGTTGTGTTGTTTCGTGCTGTTTTTGTTGGTTTGCATTCGCATAGAGAGTAAATATGCTGACTTTGAACGGGGCATAGTTAGAACAGAAGAAGTGGTTAGTGGAATAGACTGATGTTTGACTGAAGAACAAAATGAAGGAAATACTGGGCGAGAACGGTTTGTAAATATAACAAGAGACAGTGGCTCACACTACCGAAGACCGTAGACTGTTAAAAGGGGGTGTCTCGCATCTCGAATTTTATTTAGAAGAAAAATTGAATTTATCAACCTTCGTATTTTCCTACAGCGTAAAATTGTCTCCCTGACGGAGATTAGTTTCTCCCCGAGGCTTTTCTCGATGATTCTGAATGGGGTGGGAGGGATGCAGCAGTGACTCGGCTAAAGTATACCAGATAGAGCTATATAATGTATAGGTATGTTTCAATGCCTCCTGTCCCCTGCTAGAGCTTGAATACAAAGAAGTTTTGATGTTATTTCCGTAGACCCCTCAGGGGGCATAGGATGGGCCATAGGCAATAGAGGTAGGTTAGTTAGGTTTGCCTATCCTATGCTATGGGGACTAGCGCCCCCAGGGGAGTATTGCTAGGGTACCTCAGCTTTAGATGGGCCTTCGGGACTTCTGTCTTTCGTGCCCACTTTGCTTCCTTCCGTTTTCATTCCTTCTTCGCTATTTCTTATTTGTTTTTTCTTGGTCTTCTTTCTTAACTTGCTGTTTCTATGCGCAGGGGATCTTGTGTGGGAACACACCCTGTGCATAGAATCCCCGTTCTCCCAAGTCCATACTAAATGGTCCCTACTCTTTCGGTGCGAGATAGTCTGAGTTTCTGAAGCGCTGCTTTCACTACTACTACAACTACAACCATTTCCGTAGACCTGTTGTCTGTGTGGGCTGCAGTAATAACTCCTGTCCATATTGCAACGGATCATTCTTTGTTGTTTGACTTAATTTACTAATAGCTATGTACAGAATGGTTGCATTATATTATATGGTTGTAGGATGGGGCGACATCAACACAACTGTGGGCGCTACTGAGGATGCCTCCAGCTTCACCCACGATGACGCAACTGATCAGGGCGGCGACTTCATCATTTCGGTGCGTGTTTTCTAATTTTAAGGGTTTTTCCGCGTGTCATCGTGTGGCTGATCAAATGTAAATTGCTGATGTAGGATTTGTGGTTGTGGGCAGTAAAAGTAATAGGCGGTCCCTGGTATCGCTTACTGAACGAAGCTTGTGGTTGTAGGTAGTTTTGTAGCGCCAATCTGTAGTACCCTGAGTGTTCTCTGTAGCTGCTGGTGATACTGAATTTGGGGGATGTCAGTGCGTACGGAGATACGCTTATGGAGATTTTCGTAGACCTCGAAGCGAACTTGCTGATTATCTTGGGAACTGTGGGTAGGTCCATTTAAGCATGGATGCAGCCTCCCTACTGCTACGGGTGAATTTCCGTTCGTAAGTTCCTGATCTCCGCTGGTTAAGCTCGCGTCCGTCCATTAGGGACTCGGCGTTTCTCAGGAATATGTGGAGCTCCTACTACGAACACAGTAGTGCTGCTTGAGAGTTTTTGGGGGTGTAGCTGTATTGGTTGGAACACTTTTTCGCCTCTTTTCTCTCTAGCAAGTTTATGTTTGGGTATTGACTGCCTTTGTGTTGAGCGTCTTTTCTTGTGTTTCATTGTTTTCTCTCATTTTTGTAGAAGCAACGATATCCTTTCAATCCTGTTTAGAAATTTGTATCTAAATGTGGTAAAATTCCCGTTATTAAATTTAAATCGGATAATTCATCCTTAGTATTTTACGGCTAGCCTCTAAATTAATTCTTGAGAATTTGTTAACATATTTTCTTCATATCTTACTAGAAATTTAAACTGGAGTACAGCAGTGACATGGTCGAGTCAAATTCCGTCTTCGTAAAGTTATTGTTGCCTCGTCATGTTGTATCAAAGTTCAGTAGTACATGGTCGTCTTGGTTGAAGGTTTTGAAACGATAGTATCCGCTTCAAAATGATGCATTCTACGACACTGATGATTGATCATTTGATTTTTTTAAATACATCATACATCTCGTACGCTTCGCTCGCTGACGGTACTCATAAAACCAGTTTGCACTATGCTTCAATGTATGGGCAAAAAATTAACTCGCAAGCAAGCTATGACTTTCATTTCATTGGTTCATTTGTTTGCTGATTATAATTAAGTCTTGAAATTTTGTTCGTAAAATATCACATGAGAGCATTTCATCTTGGCTATGGAGTTCTATCTTCATCCGACAAAATCTAAAGATAGTGTCAAATTTGGGACTGAAAATGGGCACGCATTTACACGAGCAGAGAATCACACATGTTAGCGCAGTCCAAAATATATTGTAGGGTATCAATAATTTCTTCCGAGAAATTTTTTTTGCTGCATTATTCCAAGTTTCAGGAGACAAAGGGTAAAGTAGCGAAGATAAAGCCATGTGCAATCACTAATTTGATCGTTTCCATTGGCTTGTCCATGTAAAATAAAGCCGGCTTTTCGAGTATTTTTTGCAAATCTAATTCAGTTTATCTCGTCTGAATTTCAATTACGGCCAACAGTCAGTTGGCCGTGAGAACAGTTGATGTCCTTTCCGTTTTAACTCCATTTTGGATTGTGTTAATTTATCCTGTGTTGATGTTAACTTAGCCTTGACTTTTGCCAGCGTCGCGAGTCCAGAGCGCGTGTCACGTGTGTGCTGGAGTGCTGTGTGCGCATTTAGTTTGTTTTTTCAGTGATTCACAATACGTTTTCTTCATTATTCTCTATCATTTGTTGTTGGGAATATTCGTGCGTCATGCCTACTCTTGTGTACAGTACATTTTGTCCGTCTAACTAGTACTGTATTGTTCGTAGAATAGTTATTATCGTGTTGATGATGTATTTCATAAACTTTACTAATTTATTCATTAATATGGGAATTTTAAAATGATTTCCAATCTCGGTAGTCATTGGATTCTCTGACAACTTTGTTCACACAATGTATTAAATGTAGTTTATGCTGTTAGCCGAATTAAAATTTACCTTCTCTTCTAAATTCTACTCTCTTTTTTAGTCTAAAATGTATCGGAAATTTTCTCTAGCTGCGAGCACTAAATTACGTGACAAACGTGCAATAGTTCGTAAGGGAGGAATGAGCCCTTCACCGCCTGTATGCACTCGTATTTGAAAGTCTTCTTTCAAGAAGATGTTGCTAGTTTTTAGTTAGAAGCTTAAACACAGCCTCATCTCCAAAAGAACTGGTCGGTAATGAGTTAATGGGTCGTACTTGCGGATGTCGAAAATTGGTTGGTAAATAGTTTCTTGATTTTGCCCAGCCAGAATATTTAGGGTCATACATGGGTGGTCTTTAGTGCGACTTGTGTTTACAATTGTACGTTGTGTTCACAATTTGGCTATAAACGTTAGCCAAATTAAAAACGTTATAGTTGGTGAATTATTAGTGCTAGAAGCCTGAAATAAAATACGTTTTATTAAAGAGAAAATGATTTAACATTCTATTAGTATCATTCATACGATTATAAAGGATGTTTTGATACATCTGTTCAACTTCAATTTATTAATTCATAGTTTTTCTTGGCCTTCCTTGATTTTCAATGACCAACAAGGTCACCTGATTAGTCCCCTTTAGACTTCTTTCCCTGGGGCCTTGTAAAAGGAAGTATTTTGTACTGCACCGTCCAACATCGCCCAATCGAAAAATGAAGTAGAAGTCATCGAGTCTATCGATGTGAACACTCTGCGGAGTGTTCAACAAATTTGGTTGTTCGTATTGATCTATGTATCGATTCCTAAGGTGGTATGTCAAAAGTTTAAAATGAAATAAAATAAAACTTTAGATCTAACTGATTTCAATGAAACCTATTTCAACCTTTTAGCAATGATAGTGTACAAACTACAGCGTTTTTAAATTGAGTACTTTACCAGCGGTGACCCTGTACATGCGTATGTGTGAGTTGGCCCTGGCCATCAGGTTCGAGTGTAGTTGAAGGTTCACTAAAGTGTGTGGGTTGGCGCTGACTAGCTCGCCGAGCAGACTGCAGAGCACCTGGCTGAGAATGTCGACGACATGATGGATCTTGTGCTCAACTTGGAGCTGGAGCGCTGCAAGAAGGGCCAGACCTCGGAACTCAAGAAGGTTTGTGATTTTCTCAGGCAAGCATTTGTTAGCTAGAGTGTCTTGAAAGTACGCTTCAGCAGTGAGGGACTTCCAATGAAGGTAATTATCTTTCGATCTTTCTAGAGGACATGACCATCAACGGATGGCAACTAGGATATCCATCAATTTCCCAGGAAGGCTAACTAAGACTGCATGTCGAAGCCAACGTCCCTGCGGTACTTGGCGTTCACAAAATACCTCTTGAGCTATTACGGCTCTGTTAGTTCTGACACATGCTCAAGGTTCAACAAGGTTAGGTATTTTGTATATTTTCTGTTTATTTTTGGAGAGTCACAACTTTCATTTTGGATAACTCCTGCTAACCATCCGTCTTCTTGTATCCTTCGCTCTTCGTTTTTTTTTTATGTTGGCGAGGTAAAAAGCTTTCGGACCTTATCAGTATAATAATGAAAAGTCAGTTGAACAAATCTTACTTGACGGTCTACCTCTACCTCTTCATTGGTGATACCAAAAGCTGCGGTTCAGCTTGCGTAAGTTCACAGGGCCTTAGATCGGAGATCTGGAACGAGTTGCCGGTGAGTTGACGTCGTTGTTTGAAGCTCTCCTGTAATGAGTGTTGTGGGACAAAGGGCTGCCATTGAAGAGCTCGGAAGATTTCAACTTAGCGGTTTCTTTCTTATTTTATTCAGTTGCTTTCGTAGTAGTTATTATTCCTTCGTGCTCCCTGCTATTTCTCATTAAATTAGAATTGGTGTTTATGTAATGTTTCATTCCCTACTTTTGTAAAATAATATTTGATTTTTTGTATTAATTTGGATTTGATATACTTTTATGATCCTTTGCATTATAACTTGGTTCACACTAGAATTTTTTCTGGGTAGTGTTCATTATCATACTAGACTGGATTTCAAGTTTAACCCTGTGGTTCATCGAAGCTAGTTCTGAATTGAGCTTCCGTGCTGCATGTGCTGAGTGCACTGTTCTCTGTTGCGCTGAGGTGCTTTTAAAAGGTGCAGCGAGGTCGCATGTCAGCTCGCCTGCGCTGTGCTGTCTCTCTTCATGCGTCTTATTCTCGTGTGTTACTACTCTCTCGAGTGCATTTTTTTACCTTCGTTAAAATCCTCATTTTATTAAACCATTTACTTCTCGACCAATTACCCCGAGAAGGCCGGCGGTGCCTTCACACGGTCTGCGTAAGCGACAGCGGCCGTGTGAAGCCAACAACCACGGCCACAAGATGTCTCGGGCTAGTTCGTTAAGGGGTTAAAACACGGTTTTGATGAACAGACCATTGGAAGTGTGAGAAACGCTAAATACTACCATGTTAACACGCATTTCTAGACGTTCTGCATGCTTGAAGTGTTGCGAATAATTTGTGTGTGAAATCCTATATTTTAACGTGTCTTTTTTTATTCTTTACCCTACGACTGCCGATTTTAGAAGTTATTTCGTAGCTGCATTTTTCCACTTGTTTTATAAATATCGTTTTGATTTCTTATAACTACTTTCCTGTTACTTGTTTTTTAATTTTTTGTAACTGCCTTGCTTAGTAACAACAGCTTTAGTCACCATTTCAAGCTATTTTTTTAAAATGCATCTTAAGTGCCTATTGTTTAATGGTGTTTTTAATAGCATTTTCTAATTTTTTGTATCAACATATTTTATCATGCACGTTTCGTTCAGAAAAAGAGTGCACTAATTTTACTTCTGTGATGCCTTACCAGTAATTTTTCTTTTGGAATTTTGACTACTTCAGTGCTTTATTTATTGCATCCTTCATTCAGGTGAGGATTGTTTCAATAATTTTAATTTTTTAAGTTCTGGTTAGAAGTTAGTGCCTTTTTGATTTTGTCAATGATCCTGCTCATCTTTGTATTGTTCCATCTATTCACGTTGGATGTGAATAGATATGAAGAAAATTTTAGACGAAATAAGTTCGTAAAAAGTCGTGTAGCTGGAGATCGCGTGTCAGTCTAGCAGTTTATGGCAGTGGTTAATAATTAAATGGAGGTGAGGGCGCTCGTTTTAACATTTCTGCCACAATTGGGGTGACTTGCTCTGCTCGGTGCATTAAGGACTAATTGGTGGCTGTCGACTTGCGATGGAACGTGAGTAATCTAACGGTCACTGCGGCTCCTGGATGCCCTGCATTGCTGTAGAGTAAGTCTGTTACTGTGGGCAGTAGAGGAGTAGGCCTTGCAGTAGTATCTTTCTTGTACGAAAAAGGCTGCGACTATTTTTTTTTTTGACTATATNTGCAGTAGTACTTTTCTTGTACGAAAAAGGCTGCGACTATTTTTTTTTTTTTGACTATATTAATTCAGGGAATACCTAACTTGTCTCGTTTTTTAAGCCTTATTTCGCTCTTAAAGCAACACTCTGGTTTTGTATGAAAGTTGATAGCATTTATTTAAACCTTTTTTTTTGTTCATGATGCGATTTTTGTTTCCAGTTGCTTGAAGGGTTTCACAAGCCAGGAGACGTTTCGATAGAAAATTTGGATTTGACAATGGACTCAGATCTTGCCGACATCGACGCTCTGATCGGTAAAACGAGTGAGCAAATTGTGAAGCTTCAAGAACTTGTGACCACAGGGTCTGAGATGCCTCACTCGTCGCTGCCTGAGCAAGCCTCGCTCCTCCATTCCGTCAAGAACACTGCCGCCAAAATGCAGTTACTCAACCTCGCCTACAACGGCTCCTCTTCAGGGGTCCCGCCGTCGCAACTCCTCGCTGCGCTTGAAGACTCCGATCTGTCGGCCCCTATCAAAGTCTTCGATTTTCCGTGGAAAGAATTGAATAAATATTCTGGAGAGAATAAAAATAGCAAAACTAACTCAGGCGCTTCTTCATCAGCTATAGAATTTTCTTCGAAACCTGGCCAAGGCTCCAGCTCCTCAGCATCAGGCAAAACTGGTCAGCCTTCGAGTCCCGGAGGCTCAAATGACGGCACTGCGAGTGGGGGCTCCCTCTCGGCGTCGTGCTGGCAGCAGTTCTTGTCTCTACCAGCACAGCAATACCTGGTGGTGGAGCGCATGTACTCAGGAGCTCGACGTTTTGTCGTCTTTGACTTCGGAGAGCCCGTGCTGTTGACGGACGTATTCGTGCCTGTGTGCTCTGACCTGGTCTCTCTGTCTGTGGACGTGTGGCTTACAGGCGAAGAAAGAGACGCGCATCGGCTGGTCGTGTGTTCCGACATCGGGTCTCGGCCTCTGGTGTTGTCGGACCTCCAGCCGCCTCCTCTCTGTCGCTTCATCAAACTAACTAGTCTCGGGCGCTACGGGATGGTCACCGGAGAGAGCACCATCTCCTTGGGTAACTTCTACGGCCATCGCCTTCTTCTGCCTTGGGTCCCGCGCTCCCATGCTCTATCGTCTAAGGAATCAGGGGGATCGTCACCTCGACGGCAAGCCCAATTGCAGCTGAGCGCCGCTGCGAGTGTGGCGGAGGCGGTTGGCTGTCGCTACACTGAGGCGAACTGTCGCCTACGTCGCCTGCTGCTGTTGTATGAACAGCACTGCCGCGTGTGGGGAGACAGGCGCGACTCCTTGGGGTACCCTACCGTCAGGGACCAAGGACTTTATACCAAAATAAAGGCAGCCTATCAGGTGAGCACGTTTTGAGTTATGCTTTGAAGTGAAGGCTGCTTCTGGGGAAACGAATTGTGTGTTTCTAAAGTAATGGAGTATTTCATCAGCCTATTGTAGCAGTCGAGCTTTGTGGTCGTACTGCAGCAGTGTACATGTACATACACACTCGTACTTGGGGACTCTGTGTCTGTTAGTAATTATAAAAATTTTCTGTGAATTCAAATCTGGCTTCTCCGCCATCTGTATTTTATACTTGATGGAATTTTAGCGAAAGACAAGTCCTTGTTCAAAATTGGGAGAAAAAACATTTGAACATTTTTCAAAGTTTATGCGTTCGTGTACGTATGTTTTTTTAGTTATCTCATTTCGATTCCTGAAATTTTAATCTAACAGTAGAATCAATGTCAGGGTTGATTTTATAATTCAATTTTGTAATATTGTTGTTATTGAGTGCTTTAGATAAGTACTTGTATCAGAAATAACCTTGCACACTTATATTCGATAGAGCTGTTTAGAAAAGAATATTTTCACAACACCTGTAAACTGTCCAAAAAACTGTACATTACTTCCAAGCATAAATGTGTGGCTTGGGCCGAGGTAATGGGATCGTGCACGATCCTTTCGAAATCTAGTAGCCCGTCGCAAGTCTGAACAGAGAATTATCTTATGACCCTTACAAGTACCGACGGTAAAAATATAAACACTTGACGAATGCCAGGTTCATACTAGCCCCTGTATTTTAACGTTGCAACTGAAGAGCTACATTTTGCCTGAAGGGCCATGGCGCAGTGCTCTGACTTGCGAGTCGAGGTTCGTGAGTTTGACTGCAGGCTTCAGTAGGGGCTCGTGAATCTGTCATAATTTACGGCGTGCAGGCCTAGCCCAATTTTATATTTTATTCATTCACGCCAAAGGCTTTTGATCTTGATTTCGGCCCCTAAGTGTTATTTCACGAATTTTTGTTCAAGTGTTTCGCTCTGAACAAGTCCAGTAATTCATCCAACTATGGGGGCTTCGAACGTCTGCCGAGCCGAGGTTGATGCAATAGTGCAGCTTGAGATATGAGGGAGCCACACCTAAACTTAATCATTTGTTATCTTGTAAATAGTACAAATGACTTTTATCCTTCAAAAATTTATTAATTTTTCCGTTGCATCATTCATCTGTTTCCATTTTTCATATTCTTTTAGATACTTTTTACTACAGTTTGAATGATTCTAAAGCCCTTATATAGTCTAGTTTCAAGCCACTGTGAAGCTTGTAACTCCGAATTTTGTACTAGGTTTTCACTTCCACACGCATGCACCTGCTAGATTGGAAGGGTTAATGCTTCTGAAGCCGCGGAAGGATCGAGTTTTGAGTCTCTGTTAACGCTTTGGTGTTACGGGCAGGACTGCATGTTGGAGCAGCACCACCTCAACGTGATGATGGCGCTGCTCACACGCCTGCAGCGCGTACTGGGCGTGGCAGGAGGCCGCAGCGTGCAGGACTGCAGCGACACCTCCCTACTGCTGCACCAGAGCCCCTGTGACAAGCTCCACGCCCTGCAGCAGCTCTGCATCAACTCCCTCCTCTCGCTCACCCTCCACCCTACGGCCGGCGCTCTGCACCCCTCGTCTGTGAGTAATGCCGCTCCTCCTGCTCTTCCTCTCGTGCTTTCTTCCACTTCTGCTTTTGTGAGTCACTACTGCTCTCCTCTTTCTCGATGTTCTTCAGGTCAGTCTCTGGCTATGGTACTGAAATATTGAAAGCATTTTAGTACGGAAATATTAGGTGCGTGCGTTAACCGGAGAGTTTCGAGACAGATAATTTCTTCAAAGTTTATGTATAAGTTGATAAACAAAAACTGGTTGAACGCTTTTTGATGTATGAGGTATTCATGCTACGAAATATAGAGTAACGTTTTCCATTGTTTTCGAGTGAAGGGACGATCAGCAAAGGCAATGCTATTTTTTTGGCCAAACTTCCGGTTGAATAAGCTCAAATCTTAGTCATGGGTGATTTATTTTGACCGAGACCTGCACTACATCGTTATCGGTATGGAGTAAAATAGAGGACCCCCAGGGTTCTGTAAAATCCCCTCTATTATTAAAAAGTTCTCTCAAATTATAATCGCGTGTACATCTTACGTGTCTGATGTTTTCACATTCTTATGAGTCCAGCTGAAGCTTTTTAATTTCTACTTGTTATCGGTATTCAGGTTTTTACATTCATATGTGTCCAGCTGAAGCTTTTTAATTTCTACTTGTTATCGGTATTTATGCTACGGGATCAAACAACTACTATAAAAAACGAATGAGAATATGGTCTAGCCTTTTGCCAAGATGAAGTGTGAACGATCATGGTTGGTAATTGAGTAGCAGAGGAAGCAACTGATCCGGTACGTCCACATAACGATTAATTCTATTGCTTAATGGGCTAGTGTTGTAATAAGCTTCCATCAGTTTACTCGAATATTAATTTTTAAAGCTTCACAAAATGCCTGTTATCGAAATCAAATGAATATCCAAAACAACTTGAATGCTGGTGTGCCCGAGATAATTCTTGCTTCCTCATTAGACTGTCCAGATGTTCGTTCATTCCAAATCATAGATTAATATGATTTTTGTTTCACCGATGCACGTCACTTGGTTTCTTAGTTATAAGTCCTCAGTCTCATTATCACAGAGTTCTCCCTCTAGCAGTCT
>VOMN01129612.1:0-19901 GCA_014899125.1 Orchestia grillus | reverse complement strand
CTATTTACTCATCAGCGCAAGGGTCAGTTACTTCTGGGAAACCGTGTACGTACATCCGTGCTCATTCAATCTAATTCAATTTTAATTCTGATTTCAAAGTAACTACATGAAAAGCAGGTAGTTACTTTGAAATCAGAATTAAAAACAGGGAACCTTAACAGCTTGTGCATCCAGAAGTTCATTTTTAAACATTCCGAGGATTTTTCGAAATGCAAATCCTTTTCAACAACGAACACGAATTTTTTTGAGGTAATCTTGTGGAGGCACAGACGCATGTTCCCTCAAACGAGACGCATGCGCGTCGCGCTTATCAGGAGCCGCGACTCTGAGAGCTCTCTCCAAGGAGGGCGCATAACAAGATGCGTTTGTTCTGATGGAAGAGACAGGCGTTCAGCCTTCAGGGTTCTCTAAAATATTCCAATTCAGAACTTGCCTAGTCTTTCAATTTGAACTTTGATAATGAATTGAAACAATGGTCATTTCAAGGAGCCCCAACGTTAGTAGGGTCTCTTTCCTTCGATGGAAGGAAGAAATTCGAGCGTTAACGGCGTCACAAAATAGTTAATTTGTTCAGCAGTTCTGGGAGTTTGTGGAGATGATAAGCATAGCCAATGCACGCAGATAAACTTGCAGTCACTGAACTGATAAAAAGTTGAAATGTGGCTTTTACTTACGGAGCGATAAGAAGAGGTCTATTTCTTGACGTATGCGTTTTCATACGGAAAAAATCCTTTGCTACGCAGCTGGAGATATGTAAATATTACTCGTAATATTCATATATTTGTCAGTTACACGGTAGGAATCATTCATGTAACTTATGCTATTTATGCCAATCATATTCTCTAATTCATATTATTTCAGTTATTTACATTTTTTGAAGGTTTTTCGCTTGCGTAAAAAAATTGTGCATCGAGATAAAGTTTCCCAACGAAAGGACCGTTCCTTTTTGTTGCCTGCCACTTTCACAGCTCAGTCGGCTTCCCGCCCACCGACCTGTAGGTGCCACGTCTCGCTGGAGGCTGGGGAATGAGGTGTCAGGCCTGCCACAACTCCTGCGCGCTGAGCTTGAGGGTGGCCGCTTTTTCGCTAGTCGTGCAGTGAGGGATCTTTACCCTGGAAATGAATTTGCCCGCAGAATAATGTCACGTACAGCAGCGCACTTTTAAAAACAATATTACGTCCACAAATTCTAAAAGTGGTCATCCGGTGGAAGGGCGTTACATATTTGCAGTTTCCTTTGTTCTCAATGAGCGGCATGAACAATTTCTCAGGGCTGAGGGATCACGTCTGACAGGGTCGGTGACTGATGACAAAAATCCACGGCTTCTGGAACCATCTTTACAGCGAACAAATGAGAGAGAAGCCCTGCTGCGCTGCAGGCCCCTGTGACGAAGATAGATATTTCAACGCTCCCACTACTCTTCAAGTCATGAATTGAAAATAAACATTGTTTTGAGCATATGATATTTGCATGAATGAATGTGAAATGAAATCATCTTTATTTTCGATGTTGAATCACAGCTCCAAAAAGTTATAATTATTTCCGATATCCACTTTTATTTAGTCGAAATAGTTGAACATTTCTTCATTCGCTTACAGAGCTTCTGAAGCTGATGCATGTTCCTCATGACAATTCTATACATTGTCCAACTTGTAGAAGTGTTGCTGTAGACTGCGTTTCAGTTTAGTTCTAAACCAACAACATCTACAACATGATACGTTATCCAGCTAAAATATGTTCCACCGACAAGCTATAAACTTGAGCCTAAAAGGACAACATCCCCACATACTTCCTCGCGCTCCTCTTTTGGCCAGGGCCCTAAGGTAGTTACCCTGTGTTTTACCCCTAGAATTTCTCATCACGCCTGCCTGCTCTCCAGGATTTATAAGATAATTTCAATTAGGGCTCCTTCGAGGTAATTAGGGCAAAAAGTTTTGTTCTTGCCGGTTATTTTGCCAGCATCCTCTATTTGCATGCTGCCTCCGCCCCGCCTTCTGCCAAAGCGGCGATGGCGTGATGGCCGCCTCAAGATTCTTGCAGATAATTCTTCAACCACGATGGCAACACTGCTGATCTCCTGCACAGACATGTGGGTGAGTGGTACACAGTATGGTGTGCATTGATGTTATGCTGACTTCAAAGGAAATGTTACCAAGAGGAGAAATATTAGCAAGCAAAACCAAGGGGGGTAGAAACATCTTCAATAAAAATTTGATGCATTTCAAAAATAGTGCTTTCGAGTATCAACACTTACTCCCAGTATCTGTAACGGCAAACCACAATTTGGTACTTCCCCAATGAAGACAAAATACTAGAATAGAATAAAATAGGTCTAAGCTAAAATACCAAGTGGGACAGATGTTTCAGCATCATTTAAAGGGGGTTTGACTTGGTGGATTAAAGTACTCTAGAAGCTTAAGACTCGATTTATCCCAGCTGGAAATGATCTTAATATTATTGACAAGGATAGGATATTATTGATCGGATAGTCTTAATATTATTGATAGGATGGTCTAGCTTAGGAGAATGATTCCGTTTACAACGATGCAGCGGGCTCTCCATCGCTCTCCCGCACTGGAAGACGTCCTCTCATGCTCAGCTCTACGTGTCAAATGACGCACTGTCTCGCCACAGCAGGTAGCAGAACACTGACTACACTTATATTAAAAACACTTTCAAATTATACCAGACGAATTTCTACACAATACTCTTGTCGTCACCTCTGCTAGTACTTATGTACTTACTCGTATATCAAATCTGAAAACATGGTACAGAGTACTATGAAGTTCTCTCAATCGGATGCAGACACGAATAATGGAAACTGTTTTGAAAACAACATTTCTTGACCATTCGAGCGTCGGTTGATCGTTTCTCTACGAGTAACGACTTCGCAAGGCCATGGAGCCCTCTAGGTGCAGAAATCAGCAGCCGTGGAGTCCTCTAAGTGCAGAAATCAGCAGCCATGGAGCCCTCTAGGCTCAGAAATCAGCAGCCATGGAGCCCTCTAGGTGCAGAAATCAGCAGCCGTGGAGCCCTCTAGGTGCAGAAATCAGCAGCGTACAAAGTGCAGCACAGCACGCAGGAATCCCTCTGTGATGCAGGAAGGTCGCTCAGCACAGCCAACAATGCCTGTACCGCTAATTTCATAACCGCAATTCCCATCGACCGACTGACCAGCCCTTAAATAAATACAATTCGCTTGCCCCGATCAATGAGCTCAAATACCAGGTAGAAACTCGTGTGTTTCAAATACCAGTGTTTGTATTCACTGAGTATATTGTTCGCCTAATGTCAGACTGCTCCAAGCTGCAAGGAATCTTAAACAAGTTTCTTTCGGCTCAAGGCTCAGTTGTGTTTTCAATTCGACATTCTCTACTGGCAAACAAATGTATTTTTCTGTTGAATATCTTTCAAAGTTTAGTTACGATTTCAAGATTACCTCATGCGTTGCATTTTGAAGTAGAAACTGAAATTCCTGTACTCCCTGTTTATAGTTATTTCATAAATTAAAGCTAGATACAATTGTATCTGTTTCCGTGATCAGGGTAAGAAAATGTCAAAATAATAATAAAAAATAATTTCAAATTCTAACAGTGTTTGCACATAGCATTATCATAGGCTCAATGTTGGAAGGGAACTCTTGCATACTTCATTAAAGACTTTTTTAATTCAACGGAGAGAACAAGTTTAGGCGAATAAGATTTTTTAAGACTTTTTATGCCGCGTTATGGTAGACAAATGTTTGATAATCAAGGTACATTTTTCCGCAACTTGGGTCAGCAAAGGCGGAATTGTTGCGCTTTATTCAATAGCTGAAGTTGCAAGAATAAGACTCTGTTTCAGACGAACTCTTGAAGTAAAACCAGCAAGACCGACGGCTCGATGTGACCGCCTAGACTCACATCACAATTATTCATAAACTCTCCCTCGGCTTAAAATATAACACCGATTTCGAGCGGCCACGATGAGCTACAGGCAAAACATTCCGGTACTGAGTTTGTGAGTCTCTTCAAAAAAAAGCTGGAGCCTCCGGGGCCCCAAAGAAGGGCCGAGGCCGTGGCACTGGGAAGAAAGAAAGCTTGTATTTGTTTCTCATTGCGGATGCATGGCTATGGGCATCACAGCGGGCGAGAGAAGCCTGCGGACCGTCGTCAGGTTTTATTAGATCAATGAAAGAAAGGCGTTTCGAAGAAATTGTTTGCTTTCTTTAGCAAATCGAATCCCACCGCCCAAGAGCTTGTGCAATTGTCAATCCAAATGTGGAATGGAAAGGTTATGGTGGCTTTATCTTACTTGGCTGTCGAGGGTTACGAAGTGAATTTTCCGGGGGTGTACAAGCCGGCTTATTCGTAAAATGCAAAGCTACTTAGGCTACTTGAAACTGATGAAAAAAGGCGCTTTCAAATGGGGATTACCTCAGGACAGAATCGCAACTCCGTGATGTTAAAATTTGATAACGTATTCAATTTGTTCGAAGAGCTCGAGTTTTCCAGTTCGGGCGGCCCGTTAATTAAAGACACAAGTGCAAGTGAAATTAAATCTTCTCAGCAGTCCTGACCAGTGACATGGCAGCTTGAAATTGTCACATATCCATTTATGCCTTCAACGTTACACATAGTGGGTATAAATCAAGCCATAAATTTAGGCGGATATTCGCAGGATTCCCGTGCATATTTTGTAACGATTTAGCCGAACTTTTTGTTAAGGAAGCTGTCCAATAGGTTTCAGGACGCGGTTCATAGTGTTGACTGAAGCACATAAAAGTGCTTTTATTAGACTCTATTTTATTAATAGAGTCTAAATGATGTGGAATGGTGAAACTAGAATCTATAATACAGACGCTAAACCTGAAGATTTAATATTTTGTGTCTTAAAATACTTAAATTCAGCGATATTTCCTTGGTCTATTAATAAATGCGATAAATCTATCATGTTGAAATCTTTGAAAAGATTTGTTAACAGAGTTTGCATGAGGTAAACATTTCAATCGTCATTGAGATCCTGGACAGCTACTGCTCTGCATGCAAACGCAAGATATGTTGACGTTAAATTCGAGACATTTGATGACGTCACAGCGTTTCGTGGCAGGGCCACGGACTGCGCCTGGCGGAGCTCTGCCGGACAGGCCGTGGGAAAAGTTGGGCTGCAAAATGCATCGTGTAATTCATTTGATAAATTTAATTCCAATAAATTCGAAGCGTAATAAGTCTACGATCCGAATTTGTGGTATTTGGTATTCAGTGATTTGGTTGTATTCAGTATTCAGTAGCATGGTGGTATTCAGTATTCAGTGGCATGGTGGTATCCAGTATTCAGTGGCGTGGTGGTACTCAATGGCATGGTGGTATACAATATTCAGTGGCATGGTGGTATTCAGCATTCAGTGGCATAGTGGTATTCAGCATTCAGTGGTATAGTGGTAAACAATATTCAGTGGCATGGTGGTATTCAGTATTCAGTGGCATGGTGGTATCCAGTATTCAGTGGCATGGTGGTACACAATATTCAGTGGCATGGTGGTATTCAATATTCAGTGGCATGGTGGTGTTCAGCATTCAGTAGCATGGTGGTATTCAGCATTCAGTGGTATGGTGGTATTCAGCATTCAGTGGCATGGTGGTATTCAGCATTCAGTGACATGGTGGTATTCAGCATTCAGTGACATGATGGTATTCAGTTTTGACAAGTCGCCGGAGAAGTTCCGAAGTAAATTGGATTAGTCTAAAAAAATAAGCACATTAAATTAACGCAATTTCATTTTCAGTATTTCCAAGTAAAAAGTCGATGAAGTAGAAACTTTATTCTCTAACGCACCCTACGTCTGTAGTCCAGATAGTTCGGCGAAGAAGGAGGCCTACTTCTTTAGAGGAAAAACTCCAAATTTAGGGTTTATGTAAGTCCCAAATGATGTTCTTTAATAAGCTTCAAGTTGAAATTTTATCTTTGTTCATTTTAAAGCTTTATTAGCGAATATCTGCTCGCAAGAATGCGATTTAGTTTGGACAATACGAAAAGCATGACCAGTTTTACGTAAGAAAACATTTTGAAGCATTGAGGCAAATGAAACACTAATTTTGAAGCACTCCGAATGTATGTATTTATCGTTTAGTAGGTTCCTCCAAGCTCATTTTATCTGGAATTTGATTTGGCCCGATTGTATAAGAACGAACCTTATTGGCAACCTAACAAGGACATCCCGACCAGCTTCACGTTCTTTGAGTGCTGCTCTGTTTATTTACGCGCTGAAATAAATACCTGCGCTGCAGCTTGCAGGCCGCCATATGTCATGGACCAGGTCCGTAATGAGTCGTAACTACTTCGGAATGTCAAATAAATTACAGGCCCGCTGTTCCAATAACAGAGCTGCGCAAGCAACTCGGTACAGGTGAACCTTTCATTTCGAACGGGATGCTCTCTTTTCGAGAATTACATTCCCCGTTAACGGTGGACATTCATTTTCAATACGATTCTTTCCCTAAGAACTGGATAATTTAATATCAAGTAAGGTGTTGTAATTTTCAACAGGATAATTTAATTCTTTGACGAGACAATATCATTTTTAATGGGAAATTATTTTTCCCGGAGGCTGCTTTGTTCGCAGGATATCCCAATGCCAAAAAGATATTTCTCTTTCTCAATAAAAAGTTTCATTAGGGTTTCATATTTCCCACGAACAAGGCTTCCGGCAACAGTATCAAAACGTTTTATTTCTGCGGCGAATTAATTTGCGCTGAAGCTGAGGACAGTTTCTCGGCTTCGACGGGAAATATGAATAACGATTTACGCGTTTCCAATTCTTCTCGTTCGATCGTGGAATTATTACTCCATCAAAGGTCATTATAATGCCCGCCAACTTCCATTGAAATGCTGATCGTTATTTCACACGAACGAATATTACCTGGTCTTTTAGTTGCAATTGGGTATAGATGCAAAATTTAGGGCTGCTTTACAGTTCTACTCTTCTCTTGCGTGGACATCAGATGAGCTCGCGATATTCATCCAAGTTCGTTCATTTCCAATGGACTTCTTTTGACAGGAAGTAAATGTTGTGTTTTTACGTCACTATTTCCGGAACTCATAAAGACATCGCAGTAGTTTAGTCGCAAGGGATTCCTGTTTATTTTTTCTCTTGTAAATGAGCGGAAAACATCAGAGGGAATAAATTTTTTTTCACGAGGTTTTCTGGCACAACGATCGACGCATGCTCGGTTGTTGCGATGTTGAGGTTGCGACGTTGTGGTAGCAGATAAAATTTACTGCCGGTACTGGAATACTGCGCGCTCATTGGATCTTTATTCAAGGATCTTCGTTTGAAGACATAGAATTAAGTCAGAATTTGGGAACGAGAGCTCAGAGAAGTTAGCATGCATCAGTTAATGAATTCTATTTCGGATGAATTCAACAAGTCAATTTCATTCCGGCTCGGAAAAACGCAGAAACATTTCTTCATTTTAATTTTGGCAGAGTTAACGAGCAGATTTAAATTTCCCTTGAAACTTTAGCACCCGAATGCAAATGAGTGCCTTGTAATCGTGTGCGCTGGCCGCCCTGATCGAATCATGACAATCTGCGCGCGGTGCAATCTTCCCACTGTGCTCCATGAATGCCGCCTGAAACTCAGTCGGCATTGCGTTGATGAATATTAAAGCGACTCATTACCCACTTGCTCACCCCCAACAAGTCATCAGCAACTCCGGCCTCGAGTGGGAGTAATTGGATGCTTACTGATATGCCGTAAATTTCGAGACCACCCAATCGAGCCTGTAACTCGGATTTAATTCGGTTCCCACTATATCCAATTTGCCAGTTCATTGCACTGATGGATAGATATACAGAAAGCAAAGTGACTTGACTTAGTCAACATCTAAAGATTAACAATTCTCCAGTCACCGGGCAATTAACAATTCTCCGATCATTACAATAACACAAATGTATTCCTCTGTGTTACCAACACTAAACCGAGCCTCCTCGTAGGCCACACTCATTAAAACTACGTGCAAGTTAAAGGCAGATGAAATATTCTTCGTTCTATTAGAATGAAGGCGAAAACAATATTTTTAACTTTAATGGCATTTCCTATTATTACACAGTCATTTCATAAAACTGAAAGTTTCGGCTGCAACTGATACCATTACCGATAGTTGTAAAATATGACATGAGATAAAATCAATTTACTTTTTGAAATAGAAGTTACGAAAAATCTTTTCTAAAGTACAGAGAAATATCTATAAAGAATAATAAATACAGAATGTACATAAAATGTAAACCTTAAAATACTATAATACAATTCTGAAGAGATAAAAGATTACATAATGTTTAATTTTGTTTTGAGTTGTAAAATGTGCAAAGATTCGAATACGTATATTCAAACTAGTGGCTTTGGAGTTAGAAGCAAAACTTAAAATTGAAAAATCAGAAATTGATACTTCGACATCACATTTAAAAGCGTGTTCTCTCACTAATGAATAAAGAAGACTAAGCTCGAATTGAACCTGTCATAGGAGACCGGCCTGCATGCGCGTGGAACAAATTTTTAAAATTAAGTAGCGAACATCCAACATAATCAGACCCACACGGTCAGACAGTAAACTTTTAAAATTAAGTTGCGAACATCCAACATAATCAGACCCACACGGTCAAACAGTTAACTTTTAAAATTAAGTTGCGAACATCCAACATAATCTCCACGGTCAGACAATAAACTTCTAAAATGAAGTTGCGAACATCCAACATAATCTCCACGGTCAGACAATAAACTTTTAAAATTGAATTGTGAACATCCAACATAATCAGACCCTCACGGTCAGACTCCTCATTCATGGACCTCTAACACGCTCTCAAATGTGATGAGGATGAATCAATTTCCGGTTTTTCAATTTTAAGTTTTTTTCCTCTAATTCCAATGCCACTAGTTTAATCATATTAGAATCTTTGCACATTTCAAACTTATACTAGAATTGAATAACATGCAATCGCCCTATCTTTTCAAAATTGAATCATTGTTTTTTTTTAATTTTATGAATATGCTGTATTTTTTGTTCTTCATATATATTCTCCCATACCTTTACAACAATTTTTAATAACTTCTATTTAAAAAAGGTATTGCTTTGGTCTGATGTCTTTTTCAGAGCTGGTGATAATGGTTTTAATTCTAGTCGAAAAGTTCAGATTTATTAAGTGACAGTTATAATAAAAATTATTTTAAAAGTATTGTCTTTGCCATCATCCTAGTAATAAGATTATCTAGGGGATACCAACCTAACCTAGTACAAAATATTCTTCATTATTGTCAATGTGATGAAATCGAGAAGACAGGCTTGGATTTTTAGTTGTGAATAAAAAATATTTAATCAGTATTTATTGCTACAGCACTTGCCAAACTCTAAATCACTAGAATATATTACTTTCAGATTTTATTTTCGTGTAAGTTGATATTTCTGAAAAACAGGCTGTTCTTGATGCATGTACGTCACACTTATTTTATTTATTGTTTTAATTTCTGCAAAACTCACTTTTATTTCTGAAAAAACAGGTTGGCCTAGATTTCTGTTTCAATTTCTGCAAAACTCACTTTTATTTCTGAAAAACAGGTTGTCCTCAAATATGTATGTAGGTGGTGCGTATTTTATTTTTTGTTTGAATTTCTGGAAAAATTACTTTTATTTCTGAAAAGTAGGTTGTTCTCAACAAATGTATGATGAACGATGAACGATTTGGTTAAAATTTCAGATTTTTCCTTCCAGGTATTCGAAGCAAGTGCTCATGAGTGCTGACTTACGTTGAATACAGGGAGCTAAACATTTGAACATAAATCAAATTGTGGGTAAGACAAGAATTACATACAGTGAGAAGACAGTAGTGACTGGACGCATGAGATTTCATTCTATGAGCCAAGATTCGTACAACTCACGCATAATATTTGTGGCTTTGTGCAGCTTTAGAAATTTACAGAATGTGAGACATTTGATCCGATCGCTGTGGAGTTCTCTACTGATAATTCTGTCACTCAATTCTGTCCCCAAGGCCTCCAGATCAGTGTTTAACTTTTTGCGAGTCATCCAGGGCTCATTTTTAATCTTCTTCATCAAAAGTATAAGAAACAGATGACCAAACGTCCTTGGAGCCCTTGACCTTGGTAAATTGACAGTTGAGCTATATTCCGTACACGTAAGAATAATTGAATAAACGGTAGAGCATGGTACACTAATATGCGTAGAAATCTTTCTGTGCCACAGTCATTGAGATGGAGCGAAACTATTCGCTTTTGTAGATTTTCTGAGATTTCTTATTAAGCTTTCATAAAGACCTCCTTTGGGTGATTGTATGCTACGATGGCTTATCAGTGACTAACCGTGAAATTTCATGCCGAACCAAATTCATTTTTCTTCTCGAATCATCTAGTTTGTTCTACAAGCTATTCAGATACGATGTAATTTGAAATATACCAAAATTATCGAGCGAAAGTTGCTTCACAGAAAGGGTTGATTTTTTTGACATGGGCCATAAATGATTTTAGTGTATATGAAGTCGTTTACTTGTTAAAGTTCCATACCTCATTTATAGTTTTACTTCGTTTACTATACTTCGTGTTCCATTGAAGTGTCAAGCACGTTGTCTTGCTAGATGTTCAATAAAACATGGATTTTAAAAGGAAGAATTACTTGTGTTCTACCCTTGTACGTATAACTGGCATAGGATTGCTGGAGGCCACCTTCTCGTTTCAGAATGAAAATGCCAAATTAGATTACCGTTGTTCGGAGAACTGTTGTATGTATAAGAGAAGAAGAGTTCTTTCTTTTCGATGGTTTTTCTCCGTGTCGACCTTGTATGCAAACTCGAGCTTTTTCAATCACGTTTGAAGTATTTTTTGAAAATACCAAGCTATGAGTCAAAATTTCAACAAATTCAAATTTGTCAACAATTTTCTACGCTTTGAATAATTTCTTTCATAAATTTTTACTAAAGTAAGAAAGTAACGTACTGCGTAAATACCCGAACACGAAGCGTAGTATCCTGTTTACGGAAAAGCGACAATTTCCAAATACCGAGTAATTAAATTAATTTTTCAGTCACAATTATTCCACAGGATGACAATACTGCCTTTAATTTCAATTAATCAGAATAACATAAAACTTTCGCAAATACATCTAAGACACCAAATGCATGAGATTTAGGAACAAAGCATTTTTTTCTCGTAGGCGACCACGAGCTATTCAATAATGAAATGAAGTAGTAAAGAACGATTTTAGAGCGGAGGTTTCCGGTTTCAATCAGATTTCATTGAATTTGCTACAGCGCACTCAGCATCACGCAGTCAGGCTGAGCAGCAGCGCTGGTGAAATGTAAAATGCAGGTTACCATGCGCGACATAAAATACACTAATTCAAAGCACTCGCTCTGATTAAGTAATAGATTACAGGATTATTCCATTATCACATAATGCTAAGTACGGAGCCAGACCGTCACAGAGCGTTGACGCCATGTGTGAAGCTTAGTGCTGATTGACATCGAGTTGAATAAAGAGATATACGTCGATTCAAATGCAAGGACTTAATCACTTATGCTTTGATTTAATGATGAGCTGCTAGCGGTTATTCCGTCATATCTCGCGGCGCATAAGCTATTCCAGTGAAGATACACTCTATTTCTACAGCTCAATGGGGAGCAAGCTCCTAGCGAATGACTTGGCTACCCCGATACCTGTTACTTCTGGGTGTTACATCATATGTTACTCGAGGCTGTTTCCTCGGGATATGTTACTCCAGGCTGTTGCCTCGGGATATGNTTACTCCAGGCTGTTACCTCATATGTTACTCCAGGCTGTTACCTCATATGTTACTCCAGGCTGTTACCTCATATGTTACTCCAGGCTGTTACCTCATATGTTACTCCAGGCTGTTACCTTGAAAAATACATGCTCGCAACACTGAGCCGCTGAGCTGGATGAGGAGGTCGTGTGCTCGTGGTCAACAAAGCTTTTCCTGCGTCTGGTTGGAGTGATTGAGGCTAATTCAACACCCCAGGTTTGTCAAGGATGACAGAGAAACATACTTCGACTTATCGAATTTCAAAGAAATCAAGTTTTTCTCGATATCAGCTACCACGAAATTCTCATCAGCAGATGTCATTAATCACATGGGTATTCGCTAGACACTCTCTAGAATCATAGTGATACTCATCGGTCGTTTCAATAACCAATGAGAAATTCAGCATGAATTTCCGATGCGAAAATCGTAAGGAAATTCTTCAGCGAGTACAAACAAATAGATGTGATTAAATATTCAATTACTTCGTCGAGAACTTAAAGTCATTAGTTATTTTACTTAAGCTCGTGAATTGGAACGATCATGCACGACAACGTTCCCTAGAGATGTGCAGTTCAGTCAACACTGCCGAGATAAGAAGGCTACCATGCAACATTAATGTACCATTATTAGCTTCTTTTCCGGCACGTCTGACCGAAGTACAACGCTCGATACTCCCTCGTCTTTCCTAGGGCTGATCAATTAATTACTGATGCAACCCAATAGCTCGAATCAATAGAGGACAGCGTTGGCGCTGCTCTCCATGGGTGTTATTTATTCATGGAACTATTAATGCCGCCACTGTTTGGACCGCTGATTTCCAAGTATTTCCAATTACTGTGCAAAATCGAGCTAAAATCGAGCTAAAAATCAAGCGTATGATGAACAATACTGAGCGCAGTCGTGGAAAGTCGAATTGCATTTGAATTTTCAGAAGGCACATAAACGCTGACCTCTGCTTCAGTGCCCACGAATGGGTACAGAAAAGGAAGTATGAGGCAGAATACAGCATCGTTCGATTAAGAAAGAGATGAAATGTGCGTAGGCAAACGATATGTAAAGGAAAGGAGTATAGGGAAGGGAAGAACAAACCAAAGAAAAGAACACTCTATGGTCAAGGCGGAGATAGAACAGAGGAAATGGCAAAGCAAATGAAAAAGAGATTACAGGAAAATGTGAAGTTATGGACGAGTAGACAAAGTGGTTATACATTGTCGCTTGCGGTACATACATGCTCATTATAGATACGGAGAATGCATATATATATATTCGTCCTCTAACGGAGCACAAAGAATATTATTTTAAAATGAAGCTCAGTTCAGCTCTTGATCTTCTCTTCTCTTGGATCGATGTCCCCAAAGTCAACGGAAATTAGCGTTATTTTGAATATAATTAAATCTACGGAACAAACTACATGCGAATGACTTGACATATGTTAGTAGTTACTGCACAATAATTACGACTTTCACGAAATAGGCACATAAAACGAAAATTCTCCGCAGCTTTTAAGCTAAATATTTGGAAAACATTTCCATTATTGGTTTGAAAAAAAAAACAGGTTTTGGTAGATGTAGGGCGTTTTTTCGAATTCTCCAGTAGTTCCATAACTCAATACTTAAAATCCTATCAAAATCCAAATACACGAAGATGGAATAAAATTTAGCTAGTAGGAGTAGATTCAGGTACGCACTCAAGTGCGCTTGCGCTAAAGGAAGCCTTTGCATTAACGGTTCGCCACTTTTACTTTCCCTCCCGAGTTTGCGAATGCGCGCCTGAACTTGATGTTACGGTGTGCACCTTCATTCCTGCAGCGAGCTTTGAGAGTTACTGTGCATAAATAGGTGCGGCCGTCGTTACTGCGATCGTTAGCTTACCGCAATAACAATTACAGCACAACTGCAGACCAGCTCCTGAAGTGGGGGGGACGAGCTCAGTTCATGGTCCTGGAACCCAGTTCTTGGTCCAGGAACATAGTTGTTGGTCTATGAACCTAGTTGTTGGTCCTGGAACGTAGTTGTAGGTTTAAGAACCTAGTTGTTGATCCAGGAACCCAGTTCTGGGTCCAAAAACCCAGTTCTGGGTCCAAAAACCCAGTTCTTGGTCCAGGAACCCGTTGTTGGTCTAGGAATCCAATTTTTGATACTGGAACCCAGGTCTGGGTCCAACAACCCAATTCTGGGTCCAACAAACCAGCTCTTGGTCCAGGAACGCAGCTCTTGATCCAAGAACCCATTTGTTGGTACGGGAACCCAGGTCTGGGTCCAACAAACCAGTTCTTGGTCCAGGTCTGATATCTTCGGTGAAGAACTCAACCGCAGTCAGCCAAACTGAATTTCTATGCTCTGAATTTTTTAAATGTCGCTTGTTGCTGCCGTGTGAGTTCGGCGTGGCCTTTATCACTCCTTCCCTTCAGTAACTGCATGAAAGAATCATGTGTAATTTGAAAGGAAATTTTCAAGATTTTTGTTTTCAGAACAGTTGTCAGAGTTGAATAAGAGCAGGATAACTAAGAAACATTGGGTTCACATGATAATACATTCATTTGGAACTATATATATGATTGGAAAAGTTTAATCCTAATTAATTTTCATCTTATATACGCATAATTAGAAGAGCATGAAAATAAGTATCATAGAATTTGCGGTTGAACAAATTCGAACAATTTATTTTGGTAAGAAATCATTCTATTTAACCGTTTTTTTAACTAATTTCTTTGTTTATAATTGTCACATTCGCATAGTTTTTCCTCGATTCGTAAATACATTCTTACGTATGACTAGCTTGAAGCTTACAACTCGCACTTGAGATTTGTGATGCTGCATTGGAAAAGTTACGCGTGCTTTATGATAGTCTATGAAACTGCATCGCTTATTGATCCCTCTACGGTACGACAGCTTTGATGCATTAAAAAAACATTTTAAATTCACTTTATTGTAACCGATACCCAGTCCTAAAATCCGTGAAGCTTTCAAGAGTGAAATTCCTATTGTGCTATAGCTTCTAAGTACGAAATGCAAAACAGAACATGCATCGTCTAACTTTCCTGTACGAGATCTAATCGAGCAAAGTGGCACTCGCTCGAGGGTGAGTAATGAGGGCGACTGAGCAGTAGGGCTGTGTGAATTCCTGTTCTTCCTGAGCTACAGTTCTGTAGTTTAGGTACAGTTCTGCAGTCCAAATAGGCGTACAATTTTAATGGTAATTGTGCTATTATTGTCCGCAGTCATTCAACGTGTCACGTTGTTCTTCTCACTCTATACGGTCTTTAGTGTTGTTTTTTCACGTTTTACCCGCAACAGACATTTTTTTCATTTGAACTTCATGGAACGCTTTCAGTTATTTTGGTGTTTGCCTTATGCAATTTTTGGTGCCTTTGATAGATGGGCATGGAGTCAAGTTCCTCGATATGTTCGCTTTATTCCTGCTCTAAGTTAAAGCTCTGCCAATGTTACAGGCTGGGCATTCGTTATGGATACACCCATATGATTTGGTACAAAATTTTGATTTTGTGAGCGATAGATAACTCGAAATTATCTGTCCCTCGAGGGATAGGTAACTGTGAGTGACAGATGCAGCATACGAGCAGGCACTTCGTTCAGAACATTTGATATTTGCGCTTCACGAGTTCGACTCGTGGCCACCGCTTTAGTTCGTAAAAGCTCTTCCATTATTTAAAATTCCAGACTCGAGTGCAGTCCGCGCGCAGTTGTTGTGCAGTTGCTGCTGGATAGCAGCACCCTCAAAGGAATTCATAATGAACCACTGCAAACGTATCTCGTTTATAAAATTCTAGAATCCTGAAATGACCAGACACGTGTTTACTCACGAGCATCGTTTGTACGAGTGTGTGACTCATGGGAACAGGTGCGTCTCGTTAATCTGAGACAGGAAAATTCTCTGAACAAGATTACGCACGAAGAGCACGCATCCCTGCCCCGTCGCGCGTATCTGTAATCACGGCCACGATGGCGCCACATGGCGCTCCCCAGGACATCAATAATGCTTCCCCGACGTCATTAGCTTTTCTTAATGAACGACACCGTCGAGAGTAGAGGTAATTTTCCGATTTATTTAGGAGTGCTTTTTAACAGGCCTGCAGCTGCACCATGTGGTTATGAGGCTGTGATCTCAGCGGTGATAGTATGTCTTAATGAATGTATTAGAATTTTCGTTTGATTTTATATATGAAGAAAGTATTTGCGTATGCTAAGGGAATTCACTGGTCACGAGGTAGGCGTGTTTTATTTTTTGATGCAGGTTTGCTTACATGTCTCCTTGATTAATATTTGATTTCAAAAAGGGCATTTTACACACATTAACATTGATTTATTTTGAATACTATCTAATTACTCTGGACTTCGATTCTGACTATGATGAAATGGGGAAATATAAAAAAGTGTACATAAATCTACGTGAATTGTGAACTGTGCCTCAAGTCCGCATGCACTCGTATCCACCATACTGCAAACTCCCCAAGCCAGAGAGTGCTTAAACTCTTCACTTAACGAGACACCACGGGTCTTAACTAATGATTAATTTATTTTCATTGAATCTAACTCGGTGCATGAATATTGAACATTATCATTACCAACTAATATTTCCTGACCATGGAATTACATTGCATTGTATTATACGTTCGCAGCATAATGAGGCAGCCTGCCTACCTTCACAGTCAGGTATGCAAATCTGAGGAAGTAGGGGAACACACTCGAACAATGGAGAATGTTGGACACTAATTCCTGCTGATTTCAGTGTCAATTTTTTAACACTTAATATTTAATATTCAGCATTTATTGACCACAAGTAGTTTATATTGGACACAGTATCACAATAGGAAGAGAAATTATAAAAAACTGGAATGAGGACATTCACCACTAGTGAGTCCAAATAAGCTGGAAGGCTTCTAGAGTCACCTGCGGGACTCTGCGTGCCTAATTATCATCGATGTTTTCCTAATATTTTGGAAATAGTACATTCATTCAAATAAAATTTTCATACAACGTCGGCACTAATAACATACGCAATCAGTGAAATTTTCTGACTGATCTGCGCAATGGAAACAAATTGGCGCCATTTTTTGCCACTTTCAATGTTACTGTGCCTCATATTTATAACTGTGGCATATTTATAAAACGGTATAATAAAACTCCCACAATTGGGCAAAAAAAATCTTGTATTGATGTTTCATATGAATGTCTATGCTCTAAATAAGATAACTAATAAGATAATCAAATAGTTAATAAGAAATAGGCACAGTTAAAACAAATTAATAGGAAATGTGCTTTTCCTGTTTGAAATTCACTTTGGTACGTCGACGATATATTTAATTCGTTAATTTTTGAATGTCATCTGCTGTAATACCACGAAATACGTCAAGAAGTACTTCTCACAACTCATCTTTGCTCTTGAGTTGGCCCTCGTTGGCGTAAAGTCTTTGCTTCATGATACTCCAAAGGCTCTCAATAGTGTTTATATCCGGAGAATTTGCTGTCCACTTCATTTTTCGAAATCCATCGAAGCCAAGTTGTTGAAGATACTCATTGGTCTTATAAGCAGCATGTGAGGGAGCTCTATCTTGCATAAACTCAATGGTCCTTCTAAAGGTAGCTCTTTGCCTTTTCAAATACGGTTCAAGATGTTCCTGCAGAAATGCTATATAAGCATCAGCAGTCATTTTCACGCCATCTCGTTCTTTTCATAGGGCCACTAATGTTCCTCCTACACTACCAGCCCAGATCATTACGCCTCCACCCCCTTGTTGGCGTCTCAAACGCTGATGACGATTCTGTCCGCTCATTACGGAACTTTTGCACCGTCCATCTGGGCCATCAAGTGTTGACGAGTTTCGTCTGTGAGCAAAACTTTAGAAAAGTTATCCGTGAGATTATCCTCAACCAATCTCAATCTATTTTGAATATGATTTCTAGTTAACGGAAGCTTTGCGACTGGTTTCATGGGACTTGCTATATTCCTCAGATACCGACACCGAATACTTTCAGACATATTGGATTCTCCGACGCGACTTCGCGACTAAAAAGTTGTTGACTGGTAAGTCCAGGGTTCTTCGTTGCCTCTCCCCTAATTCGCATCACGGAACGTCGTGAAATAACCTTAGACTGGCCTCTGTCTACCCTTTTTGCACTTTTGTAGGGTCGGCGGTGAACTTCTTTACAGTTAGGTGACATCGTAGAATTTTAGAAATTTCGAGGATAGTTTACCAGTAAAGAGTTCTGAGATAATAACTTTCTTTGCAGTGTAACTTAAATTACTTTTACGGTCCATTTTCTCACAAATTTCTTACCCTTTTCTAATAATTTGGCACACTCGATTCACGCTGAAAAAAATGGCACCAGTTTGTTTCCATCATGCAGATCAGTCCGAAAATTTCCCAGACTGCGCACGTTATTAGTGCCGACGTGGTGTGAAAATTTTATTGAATTGAATGAACGTGGTTTAAAATGTTAAAAACAACTTTGATAAATATTTTGCACGCGGTGTACATAGAAATGAAGATTTTTAATATATGGTACATTAATGGTTAATTATAAATGGAGTTTAAAGTTACACATAACTATGTAAATGACAAAGTTAAACTGAGAACTTGGAGAACTTACATACCGTATTCTTCAATCTCAAGGCATTTTATTAGGTTTTTGACACGCATGGCTCTGTGTTGCAATGGTAACGCGTTCCATTAATGACGGGGAGGTGAGGGTTCGATTCCAGGCAGAGCAAACGAATTTCACGGAACCACGGAGTGCCTTTCATTTAAAGAAAGATTTGACCTCACACCACTCACGTTCAAAAGTTGAAAGGCCCTGAAAAACGAACGACGTGCTGTATGTCAACTGTGTTGGAAACCCACTATATAATAATAGTCGAGTGTTGCTTGCTTGGCTCCTGAGAAGCTATTACGGATTTAAATAGGAGAAAATTCCCGGTGAGACTCTCAGAGAAGGCAGTCCGTATCAGTGATACTGAAAATAACAAACATTTTTTAATAACAAACAGTACGGCTGCAGTTCCAAAAAATCAACAACGCAAGCCATTCTCAATCAACTACAATATCTGCATTCAAATTTAGACTAAGGAAAGCTTGTGTAATATTTTCTGTATTTTTCAATTCATGTTAAGCTTTTGATCGTGTAGATCACAAAATATTAATATCGAAGCTCGACTGCTATGGCATCAGAGGGCATGCTATTTAATTGGTTTAGATCGTAACTAAGTGATCGTAGCAATCAAAATAGGCCCCAGCGTCTGTTGTGGGATTTCTCTTTTTTTTCCTGGTATTCATCGATGGTATTGTTGAGTCCACCTCATTCTTCAAATTTATACTTTTTGCTGATGATAGCGCTCTCGCTGTAGCTCTTCCCAATGAAAACGCTGTAACAAATATTGCAATAGCAAATAAAATAAATGAAGAGCTACATAAGGTTTCAATATGGATGAACTCCAATACAATATGCATTAATATAGATAAACTAAGTCCATGTTATTTTTATATAAACGGAATGCATGTCTCTCGTGCATGAAAATCGGTGATGTCCAGATTGAAAAAACTAATTCATCTAAATTCGTGGGACCTATTATCGATAAAAACCTGCCCTTTAAGGAGCATATATCGTATATCTGCTCTAAGGTATCGAATTCTACTGGGATTCTCAACGAAGGCAAAAATATATTACCTACAGAAGCGTTAAAAATAATGTACACATCGGTAATTTATCCGTATCTGTAATATGTCATAGAAGCACGACATAGAACTAACAAAGACAAAACGAACGTTCTTTTGCTCAACGAAAAAGAGCCATTAGAGCGATGAGTAATATGTAATATAATGCTCATACAAATGACTTATGTAAATGCTTAAAAATTCTTAAACTTCCTGATCCCTACTAATATTCCCTCTGTGGATTCATCTATAAAATTTTAAGTGAAAAAGGCGATAAGGACCTGAACCAATAATTTTCTGCTCAAACTTGTCATTATGAATATTTGACTAGAAACCAAAGTGAATTTACACTTCCCTATTACTCCAAAACCAGATTGCAATTTAGTTTTCACTACAACGGTATTAATACTTGGAACTCATT
>VOMN01129607.1:0-41886 GCA_014899125.1 Orchestia grillus | reverse complement strand
AACACCCGTCCAACACCCGTCCAACACCCGTCCAACACCGCTCCAACACCGCTCCAACACCTTGTGAGAAGTGGTCTTCACAAAACCTGAACTGCCTGACGGCTCTCGCTCGCTCTCATAGTATATATCCATGTTATTATGCGTTTGCATTGGGTCATTACTCACTGGCCCATTCGGGATCTCCATTGCTAGCGTACTTGGACATACACACCATAGGGTTATCTTAAAACTTACCTGTGTACTCCATCTTCCTTCACTTATTTAACTATTTTTCTGTGTTAAGCATTTATGTTTTTTCGGCTCTTCATACTTTTTTAACCTAACTCGGCCCATACATTCATTCTTTTCTTAACGAATCGCGTAATCACGACCTAACTTTAGCAAACTTCATCTTCAGTCTCATTCCCTTTATTACTAACACGTTTTTCACCATATCAAGCCACATGAATGCATAAGAATTTTTGGAGCAGTTTATCTGCCAAACACTACTCTTACGCCAGCCTTATAAGTGTTACTGTAAGGCTAAAAATATCTCCTTCTGCATTCATAACCATAAAGATATTTTCTATTCATCTCACACCGTGTCTTTTACACCACGAATGGACTTTGAGGACCCAAACTCCCGTCTCACCTGTGATAAATTTCTTCGTTATTTTTCGTGGCTCCAAATTTTTTAAAAAATCCAAGTACTATAATTATTTAGAAAAACCAGTTGGTTTCTCATCATCCTTCCTTTTGGCTACGTATCCATTTCTCTCGTACATTTATCTTCATAGAACATTCGATGACGATGCTCTCTCATTTTCCCAGCTTTCCCATTACGACTAACGACTACGTCCGTTCGAACTCAAAAAATAGTTTTCGCATAGTCTGTGTCATATCAGTAGAGAGGAACTGATTTTCCTTGAATGCATCCCGTTCCATTTCAATCAACGTCGGTTTTTAGAACCTGAATTTATTACGTTTTCCTTCATCACAGCATCACTCCAAGACCCATTAAAATGCTACGTATATGTACGTCACTGTACAACTTGAAACGATCGACCGCATTATTCGACTAAATACGTAATACCAGTAGAAGAATTACATAAATCGTTACTTTGCCTGAGTCTTAAATTCACTAGAAACTTTAAAGCGATAAAACTTCCAATACACGTTAAATTTTATTAGATTCTTCTCCGTTGTCAAAATTTTACAGCCATACGCACAAAATTAATGGTCATCAACTTCTGTTTCGAAGTATTCTGGTGTCATGAGGTTTTTTCCCCCTACTTGGTGCATCATACAGTTTCAGTTCAATAACAGTATGGGCGGGATTTATTCAGGTCTGAAGAGTCTTGTAGCTTTTAAAAATTTAAAATTAGGTTCTTAGGTTTATGAGATGCACTTAGTAAAGTGATTTTATTTATCAATTGGTTTGTGCAAAAACTAGTTCAATAAGATGCACAAATTGTTCTTCTTTAATTAAATGACCGAGCGTGCTAGATGCGTATCGATACTGATGAACTCTGTGTGATCCTCCCATGGATAATATAATATTAGTTCTCATATTGCAACTTTTATTTAACACAAATTATAGTCCCACACTTCGTCTCGTTCCATCCTCCATGGATTTTGACGTGATAAATGCTAATAATTAGGTTTTAATTTTTTTTTTAGAGTGTAGTGTGGATGTTGTGTGTCCCATAGAAGGCGCTGTATTCTTTTAATGCATGTTCATTTACTTCATTTCTTGTACAACTTCGTTTTTTAAAGACAGTGTGGAATAGTCACGTTTGCACAGTATGAAATCGTGAACTTTAATAATGACTTAGGATCTGTAAATATAGGGAATAAAAACTGAACGAATTCAAAAACTTTAAACAGTCGATTCGAAGAAACCAAATTTGTTCATTACTAAACACTCTGTTGAGCTGTAGAGAAGACTGGCTATCCAAGTTGGAAGTACTCTCTAATATTACAAGAAAATACTAGCATAAAATAAACATTGACCAAGAGCGCACAATATAATACCCATATTTAAAAATTAGCTCGCTACTTACGACCCCAAGAAAAATGTTTAAAGTTTTCGTTACACGCATGACTGTCACTGTTGCAGAACATGGCCGGCTTTTAAAATCAAAAGGCGTTAAAATATCTGTGAATCTGATTTTATAAGTGTTATTACATTATATAATATCTACCGCATTAGCACCTAAATTGTCTTCTATAACTACGTTTATAACTCATTTTGTTCTTGTCTAATTTCAGTCTACTGGGCAGGTGACCGCAATTCTACTGGTGAGCTGTTTGTTGATGACGGAGTTTCACGAAGGTTCGAGCGTGAAACTAAGCATCTTCGGAGGTGGTGTGCTTCTCGGTCTCGCTCGTGCCATTAGGAACGCCACCAGCGGGAACGCAGACGAAGGCCCCGTACTGGTCCGCCCGTCATCAGCCGATGAGCCTGAATTAGCCGCGGACTTCTTGGAAGACTACGACTCCGAGACGCGGTTCGACTACAACTACGATTATGATCCAATTGACCTGAATTACTCTTACGACTATGGCACGGCGGCAGATGATGGAAACAACACCTCCGAAAGCGATGCAAGTATCGCCAACGCAGAGTTAAATGCTGAAGAAATTAGCTTCAGAGATCAATCAATCCCAGATTTTTCAGACTCCTCAGGGGGAACGGCTGGGTCTCTATCGCAGTTTACGCAACCGGACTACGACTACAATGTTGGTTCCGGTGATGCTGTAAGGGAAGATGACACAGCTTCTTCCACCAGTGACAGCTCTACAACCAGACCTGATATAGCTGAGCAAGAAATCGATACAAAAGGCCAATTTAATCTTACAGTTCCAGACTATAGTTCAAATCCAATTGTAGCTTCAGAAGAAAGCCCTCCAATTAATTTACAAGATATATTTTCAGGAATTATTTCATTTACTACAGAAGAGCCTCAGCCGATCTATGAATCGATTGTATCTAACGTTGATAATCCTGAAACAGGCATAGAAAATCCCGAGTACATTCCCGACTTAGAAAGTGAAGATACGTTCAATCCTAAATATGGACTAGAAACTATTGAAGAGCCATCTGTGCCTACTTCCACAGATCATACTAGGGCCACTACAGCCGCTGTCATTGTACCAACCGCCACCGTCACTCCACCTGTACAACAAAGTGCGTCACCTGGAGCTCCAGTTTTTGAACGAGCAAAATTGCTGGCGTGGTACAGCGTCCACACCTCGTTGACGGGTCAACCGATAACACGCGTACTCATACGAAGTGGGAAAAACTTACAGACTTCTGCCTCGAAATACTTCAAAGGCGCACCTTCAAAACTTGAGTCAAACTCACCTGCAACTCTACGTCAGGGAGCTCCTTCTTATCTCTTCCGAGGAACGTCTGCGAAAAATATTGTTTCACCTACCACTGGTATCGGAAAGACTTTAGTTCCATCATCAAGAACCCAGAGAAAAGCTAGCTCGAGATTGTCCAGCAGCGTGCAACAAAAAGTGACTTTGCCTGGATCACTGAAAATACCTGCAAGGACCAATCCAAGAGGTATTATGCAGCGAAGTCCTCGGTCGAGAGCCATGGTTTCTTCTGTTTCAGCTCTTGTAAAGTCTACCGATGGGTCACCAGATGGTAATGTGGAGAAAAACATAATACCTGAAGTCTTTGCCTCATCCATCAGAACCCAGCAAAAAAACGTCACTCGGACACCAAGTGTTACTCTGCAGCAAAGACCTATGCCAAGAATCCCTATCGTTTCTCAAAAATCCCAGCCGAAAGCTAGCAAGGGATCACAAGACAGTAAGGTCGAGCACAGACCCGTTCCTAAAGCTCCTGTTGTACCGCATAAAATCCAGCAAAGGCTTAGCGACAGACCACGAAGTGGTGTCATTCGAAAGTCTTCGCACAACGAAAGCGAAAGTACAGCTGCGTATGAACGAACGAAGAACACATCAAGTGGCGGCCTATCTAATATTCGTAGGAAGAGAACAATAATTGAAAGAAAGCGATCCAAGTCAAAGACGTTTGTTGATGGTTATCTCCCGAGAGGAGTCGGCATTGACCTTAGACATCGAGATCGGTTGCCTGCAGAAAGTGGGACAAAGGACAACATAAGGAAAGGCTAACTTCAAATCTAATGGAAACGACAGGCGTACTATTTCGTAGACCTTGGTCTACGAAGTTATGTTGCTGCAGAACCGTATTTACCTAAAATAGGCAATTAAAAGTATACGTTTGCTTCGTAACTAGTGTAAGAACGAAATTGGGGTATTTAGGCACCTACGATATGTGCCATACCATAGTTTTGATTCTAACCACGATTTTAAACCAACGAGTCCTGGACATATAGCTTTCAAATTTATTCGAAGCCTAACTATGTTGTTCACACGTAACTTAAAGTATCTAAAAGTTTCAGTGATTAGTTTTGGTGATTAGCAGGTTGAGTTAGCATGGTGCCAGATATACTTAGATATATTTCGGCCAATACGCTGAGGCCACACTGGGGTGTCGCCGCTTTGTGTGCTTGGTGTGCCATCGCAGATCCGCGAGCTATTGAATGAGGCCATTTCCCCGGCTGTTTGTGATAGTGAGGTAGGGGAGGCCTATCGGGGATAGTTTGTAGAAAGTTAGCCAGAAGCACAACATTTCCTGCAATATTTCCAGCGAGTCCCAGTAGTCCTCTAGCTGAAAAAATGTGAATGTATAACAACATCAAGCCAGAATTAGGCCGCGACTGAGGTCTCCCTGTAGTACTCAAATTGTAAGGAAACAATTCGGTGTTTTTTCTCACTTGCTTAATTTCTACAGTTTTTGCTTGGATGCAGTTGGCCCAAAATGACTTAAATTTGACTGCTGCATGTAAATGTGATATATGGTGCTTGCCAGGGTTAAGGTGTCTGTAAGTTTTCCTGTCTTTTAAGATGATGTGAATATTTTTTACTTCATTTTTCACGCATATTCTTTGATTATTATGGGTTGAACTGAACTGTCTAGCTCTAGAAAAGCAGCGGTTTCAGTAAATACGTACATCATTAAGGTTATCTGCTTGTTGCAGCGTTTACCACCATACACAAATGGCTAGCAATTGTTTATTCTACTTTATAGATCATTCGTGATAAAATCATGCATGGATAAGTTTGTTTATAGTTTTCAACCGTAGGAAACGAGGGTGTATCTTTTGTGGCACGTTTACGTGAAATAATGTCAGCTCGTTACATTTTAGTAAGTATACCACCAGGTATATTCCGTAATGTATGCACTTTACGCTGAAGTCCATTGGATACTTGCTAATTTTTTATAACTCTTTATTTCATACATTTTACGTCAGAATTTTATAATTTGTTGGAGGGAATATAGTTCGCATTGGCTGCAATATTACATTAATGTGAAACATCCCTTGATGTGATGCGTTTATTTTACAAAACTGTTGTGTTGTATTCACGCATTATTTGTGTTCCGGTGTTTGTGCGTTCCGTAAGACACGTTGTTTTACATTTTCTCCAGTAAATTTCGAAATCTTGCACTAAAGAGAATTGTTATTAGGTGAATATCTTTCTATTTCAGTACATACTACAGTGAGGATTTGAATTGCTCAGGGCATTTTGCATATTACGTAGCTTTCATTACTAGTCATAGATCAGACATAACAGTTTTGGCTCGATGTTATCACCACCTGAAGCAATTAATCGATACTCAAAATTGGTCCATTCCCGTGAATTACGATATGATCAAATTTGGCATATCGGTTGGGTTCACAGCGTTCGAACTAGTTTGTGTTGTAGAGACGATGATTTTTTTTTTTGTTTTAATGTGTATGTTACAGTGTGAGTGAAACGAAATGCTATTGTAAATAATACAAAACTTAATCGTTAAGAGATATTCCTACGGAGAAGAAGGGAATTTTTTTACAAACCATAAACTGAAGAGCAAAATTGATTTTCATTTTGCTTCTAGCACTGCGCTCCAACTATGCAGAACTGAACCACGTGCGTTGAAGATAAAGTTGCTCAGTTGGTAGCGCAAGGACCATCCACATCCTTCAAACAAAGAGGCATTTTTTTTTTGTTCGAGTGGTTTTGAAGCTAAGTGAGTTTTTTAACAACGTTCGTAGTCGTAAGCATTCTTGTTCTTTATTCAATCCGCTTCGTGCGATTGTTCTACTTGAAAATTATTTTTTTACGTAATTTCAACTAAGAGCGAGTTTCATTTAACTTTGTAGCGTGTTCCAGTAGATGTGTTCCCAGACTACACACTGTTATTCTGATCACAATATCTTCATTAGCTAACTTGAGGTTGACAGCACAGGTAAAACTCCCCTACTTTACGGCCGGATGATGTGATGCAGAAACTTGCATGTTTTGGGTGCCTTGAAATTTATGAAATGAGGAACTGCGACATGACGCTATTTCGGAGACACGCGTTCGGTATTTGGTCTTCAATCCTTAGTACTAGCATGATATACGAACAGTACAACCCATGCCGAAGAGTACTGCTTAAGGATGAGGTAAATTGTGTCGGAAAAAGTGCTAGACAGAAGCTCTAATACTGGTTTCTGCTAAATAAATGCGTTAAAAGGAAACCATTGTTTCAGGATCAGCGCTTTTGAATCCTGTTGAAGGTATTCCTAGTTAAGTTCTACTCTTAGGTAGTTCCTTGTGTTTTGCCACCGCTTATATTAAGAATTTAGTACGAATAACAATTTGATCACACGAGTAAAACTTGTAGATTTTTCGACTCTTGTACTACGTCATTTTTATGGAATCCCAATACGTAATAGACCAGTGTTTAGTGCAACAGTTCCTATTTTTGAACAAATTACTCTTCACATTTGCACAGTACTCTCTGTCACTCTCTAGGGTGCGAATTCTGTCATTGTCGTCTGGTTCGTCATTTTTAGGCATTTAACAGTTTCTCAGTTGAAGTTAACTTCGTACTAAGAAATGTTTAGTTTTCGTGAGCTCTCTGGCCACCGTGGCATTAGGCTGCTAATACAAAGTCTTTTGAGCTTTGATCGCCTTGTTTTTAGTTGAACTTTTTCGACGATTCAAACGACATCCGTGTTTGTATTTTTGGGTATTTCTTCAATTTTCTGCCAAGGGTCAATACTTTCGTAGAACCATTATGCGTTTGACTTAAGTTCACAATGAATTAGTTATCCGCTTACCCCTTTGAAAAAGTTTGTTATCAAACTAAAGAGGTTCAACTGGTTGAAAATTCAGTGTGTACCGAGGGTATATACAAACATTTGATGCATCCATGTTATTCGTACATTCATCTTTGACTACTCATAATTGATTAACCCATCGGGTCTAGCATTTGTGATATACATTCGAATTGTTAAGACCCACCGGAGCGAAAAACCAGCCCAAAACAGCGGAATTTGACGGAGATTTCAAACCCAATAACCCAGCCGAAATTTCACGCCAACGGTCGATAAGTTTCGGAAAATAAAGAAAGTTGGAATTGAACAGAGTGCATATGACAACACCGTCGACAATTACGAAATTCCTGTGGGATCAATTCCATCACAACTTCGACTTGGATGGGCTGGATAACCTTGAAACACCAGCCAGCGCCACGGTGTCGCAATAATGCAGAAGCTGAATGACTGGCACATGGTGGAGAATGTGCACAAGGAGCCGAAGGTTTCTGCAGATCGAGCTTTTTAAATTCTACTTCCCGATATCATTAGTGGTGACTTGGTGCAACAGATTGATGTCACAGTCACCAAGATCTAAGAATTCTTTCAGATGCCTCGATCGAAGCATGTGGCATTGATTAAGAAGCACAGTGTTGAAGAAGATAACGATTTCAACGAATGGTTAGTAGAAGAAGAGTGTTCAGCTGTATACTACGAAGCTGCAGAAGCAGCATCTTTTCTGCTAGACCTTGGATGACCGATTAAAAAAACATCTACGGCTCGGGTTGTACTGGTGTGATTTTTATTTTGACTTCGACTTAGGAACTTCCCTGATTTTCAGAAACAGAGATAATTGTTACTTTCATTCTTTCAGTACTTTTGCTGCTTCCACCCTCCGTCACTGAATGGGGCGGTTTCTCGCACCGGCGGTCTCAAAGCACACACACGCTAAATATTATTGATACCTTCCTCACCTTGAAGCCTTCACGATCACTATCGTATCTTCACGAAATCCGAAAGGTGTTAATTTGTACCTCAAACATGTGTATTCGTCTGTTGTGTCCTTCAGTAGAGAAAAAATTCTTCTTGCCTTGTCTTACCTGGACGAATACATTTTGTTTCAAAGGGAATACAGTAGCAAAAAATTTCGTGTACACAACACTCTTCTGTCTACTAATTTATGAACATTTAGTAATAAAAAGCACGTACATTCTCGTAGAGAAGCTGTTTATTGGAGTCTGTGGCTACATTTACTGTGAAGATTTTTCGATAGCTCCGAATGTAAATATTGTCTCTTAAGTAATTCTCGAACACGCTGTCAAAAATATTGTTGTTTGAAATAAAGAACTGACAAGTAACAAAAAGCCTGATAATTTTCTCTACGGCAGTTCACCGCCAAGCATTTCGCTTATATTAAGTACAGACATTTTATTGAACATTTCTAAATTTCATGTAACGTCCATGACAATCTCCTTTGTAACCGGATGAAAAATCACCTCTTCTTCATCATACCACTCCCAACTAATGGATCATGTAGATTTCTGATTTACCTTTTGATAACAAGCCGACATCTTGTGTTGTCTTACGCGAGCGCTGCCGCTCTCCGGTATTTGTTCACATTAATGCTATCGCAAAGTTTATCTCTAATGTTTACGAATACCATCCGTAAACGAATAACTGGCACAAGAAGTTATTGAATGATTCACAACTGGGCCGCAATTCGGTAAATATGGTTTCATTCAATTACTTCTTGTGCTCGTTATTTCGTTTATGCACTGAATCATCCTCTATACTCGTTAGATTTTTTCATCATACGCTGTGTTACTTATCTAAAATTTTGCGTGCGCATCTAAAAATATATGGAAAATAAATTAATACAGTTTATGATAAGTGTGTAGATTTCTTTGCAAAAAATATAATTGTGGCTGATAGGATATTTTAAAATTTTAAACGTGCGTTATCAAATTACTTTCTTGTTTTCGTTTTAGCAGGAACTTCAAGATCTTTGCACACCTTTCTGAAGAGAGGCTCCTATAATAGAGCCACAATTTGTACGATCATTAAAGTTGTTAGTAAAAACTCGAGTATGTTAAGTATGATGTGTACATCACTTTCCCGATTCATAACTTTAATTGTGATGATATAATATTTACATGCTATTCACCCTCCAATCGTTTTATGTTACGAATCAACTAAAACGTACAGGTTGGCCTAAAATAACGTACAGGTTAGCTTGAAATAACGTACAGGTTAGCTTGAAATAACGTACATGTTAGCTTGAAATAACGTACAAGTTGGCTTGAAATAACGTACAGGGTAGCTTGAAATAACGTACAGGTTGGCTTGAAATGATAAATTGAGGAATAATGGACCACGTAGATTCTACGCTTTCACAAAACCGGCAGAAAAACAAAACACAGTATTGCTAAACTCCTATTCACTCTAGATACATAAAGAAAGCATGAAATCCCGCAAAACCTTGCTTTACACGTTTAAATTATTATTACACTTAGTAGCACTTGCAAATTCGTGCTGCACCATATTGATAATGAAATCACAGGCTTTTGCAAAAGAACATATTTTCTCTAAATAACATTATTACTTCGTTTTCAAACGAACGACACCATGTTTTTCTTGGTAGATGATGGAATATCATTCAGCCTGACCTACACATCTTCCTGCCCTTGGTTCGCTCACACGCATGTCTACTAAAACATGCGAAGTGAAAAATGTTACATCGAAGTATGTTTAAGAGCACCACAACTGAAGCCACATTGTCTTCCCGTTTTTGTTTTTGTTTTCTTAATGTCTCGTAATTTGGCGGGTAACAGAACCATTTTAGACAACGCTCGTATCTCTATAAGCTGGCGAAGGCTCTATGGTTTTGCGCGGCGTTCCTGCTATCTCAATACAATCGTTTTTGGCTGACAAAGCATCGTTATCGTTTTCATCTGGCGTCTGATTTGTGTACAGTTGTGTTAATGAATTAAAAGGAAGTAGACCAGGACGATAAATCAGCTTTTTTTCCTTAACTCTTTTCAGGCTCATTGAATTTAATTCTGAAATGGTTTCTAGAATTCCCGTGTCACAGGAAACGTTCAAACTTGCCTCGAGTTGTTCCAAATTTTCCAAACTAGCAGCATGGCTTTGAAGACCAGAACTATTGCTCCTTTTCAAGCTGGTGGGTTCCATTGCCATGACGTCTGCTGCTTCTTTATAGGAGCTACAAACTAAGCTCGTCGATAAACTGCTAAACGGATTCTCCGGGCAATCGCAAACGGCTTGGGGGTAAGTTCCTGCTGATGCATTGAGAGGGCTCTCTGTTGAATTGTGTTTATGAACTTCTACACTCGTGTTTCCTCCAGAAGAAATCTCAGAGGTAGGGTTACATGTACTTCGAGATTGCTGAACAGAAGGTGGCACAGGTAGGATAGCAGAAATGTCCGAAAGTTCAGAAGCTCGATGGTGGTGAAACTTCGAAACAGGAATTGAGCTCTCCAGACCTCTTCTTTGTTGATTGTGTTGAAGGTCTCTCATCTTGAAAATGTCCTCCTCTCGTTTCAACCTTGAATTCTTGATAGAAGCGTAAACTGTCTCGTGGAAGTGGAAGTTTCTTGGAATGTTGCTTCTCTGAAAGCCTTTGGAAGTTTCTTTTGCGGTTTCGGGAACTGGTTCACCAGAATAAAAGGACACCCTTTCTGTACTCTTTTCCAAGCTTGTGATCGGAACTTTAGGCGCGGTCACAGGAATACTATAGTGAGGATTCAAAGTAACAGGCGCTGGGACTCTGGGAGGAACTTGAGGTACTTGTTCGTAGCGATAGCTCTGGAACTCGAACTCCTTTGATGCTGGCAGAAATGCTTGTTTCGTGCTGAAGGATGACCTGAAGTGGTGAGACAAGGGCATCCGCAGAGACGGACTGAAATATTTTTGGCCAGCAGTCGATCTGAAAATAGGTTATAAAAAATGTATGAGTCCGAATTTTAGCTTGTTAACGTCCAATCTGTAAATTCCTTAGCATATTCGAGACTTGTAAAAAAATAGAATGTTAATTTGCAACTAAAATCTTTCATTGTAATTTGTAAAACACACTTCAGCCTTGCAACTACTCGTAAAGGGAACTTCTTAACGCGCTTTTCAAAGTTTCTTAAAGATACTGATTCTTAAGTTAGAGCCGAGTCGTTCTTCTTATGCCGCTTAAATTTATGCTTCTGATTTTGTTTATTTATTGAATAGGCAAAAATCAAATTTACTTCTTATCCTTTCAGCTTTCCTCTTTCACTTCACTGACACGAAATGAAGCTGCTGATTTCAATATTAGAGCTGAACCTCAGTCATGTATATTGCGAAAAGGTACGGGTAAAACTCTTTGTTTCCGGAATAAAGGCAGAGATAAAGTTTGCTATTACTGAGATATAGGTACACATAAAGTTCATTATTGGCGGGATACGTTCATAGTGATCCTAAACACGGCATTCTGAGTAAACGTAGAGATAAAGTCATCAAAATTATAGATACTCACAGACTTGCTATCTTTGACGAATGTAATTTTGACTATCACACGGGCATCCACACAAAAATGCCTGCGCAAGATCGAGTGACAAATTACATCAAGCTCTGTAAGTCGCCAAGATGGAAGTCAACCAGGGAACCATCACTGCCCATATGGCGAGCGGTCTGATCTCAGTTCCCACGCCCTTTTCAATTTACCAATAGCGGCAACAATAACGGCATTCGCATATATCGATAGTGACCGTTCACATGGTAAGAGTGAGTACTTTCGGGCATTATAACTTTTGTTACATCTTACAATTTAATTTTTGTCACGTGCGGAGTGCATACTACCATCCAAATTGAAGTGAAATGCTGAGCAGGTAACTAAGTTGTAGTGGGGCAACATACCTGGGCAAATTTCAACGACATTGGTTTAGACTGGTACGAAAATCCAACAATAGATTTTCGATGGCTGAGAGAGATAGAGTAGCTAACGGGGCAAATATGCATGTTTTTAATAAGGGCTGCAGTTTACTTGGCTCGAACCTTCATAAACATGACCATGTTCAGGATCTTGATATTCAACATGAATAAAATAATTAGCTGATTTCTATTTTACGAATTGCAGGTAAGGTAACCACTACTCTTTGCAACTTACAGTGGGTGTGGGTACACTGGGTGCGGCAAGGTGATCTGACACACTTACTCTGTTAATAAAGCGAAGTCAAATACGGAATATACGAAAGTATTTTATCTTCTAAACGTATAGGTAAAGCAATTCTACTAAATTTAATTTCCAGGTAAGGACACTTTCTCTCGTACTTCATCTCATTTATCTCCTATTGAATTACCAAATGTGTTATTCACTTTGCTACACCCTTCTGGATGGCAAGTCCTCACCTGCACCGTTCTACGAGAGAAGCAGGAGCTCGTGGAGTTACGGCTTGGTGTCGGCGCCAGCTCATGGTGTTCCACGGCCTCGCTGAAAAGCAACTCCCACCACCTAGCCAGGAATCATCGAAAACGTCTTCACTGGCGTCCTCATCTCGCATCATCTGCGGTCTGGTCACCGGGAGGTAAGAGGCTTCAGAGGTTGCGCTGTCGCCTACTCGGATGACATCGTCTTCGTCGTCCACAGTTTCTTCTCGTTCCACGTAACCGGATTCGATCCTAACGGAACACTCGTTGGCAGGGTCTTCTTGCGTGCCACACGCTATGTTGGCTTCGTGAACCTGGATGTTGACGTCTGGTAAAGTTGATTTTTCCCTGCCTAAACTGGTGTACAGGATGTCTCTATCAGCGACGGAAAGTTTTTGCAAAGGTCCAGAGTAGCTGAATGCGGGGTAGGTGTTGTTCTGCGTCTTGATGGAAGTGAGGATGCTGCCGGGTGGCGGAGGAGGGAGTTGTGGGGGAGGTTGGCTACCCGTCATGCCTGGAAACGACGGAATCGGTATAGGATGGCTCACTGTTATCACCGGTCGTGCATTTTGACTTCGTTGCTGTAGCTGTTGCTCCTGAAAAATTGAAACCTTGCAATTAGTATGAAGTTATGTACAGTGATTGAAAGGGTTAAAAACGTTGTTTTACGTCGTGAAATTAGTAGAAAAAATCTTGAACTCTTCAGAAAAGGGTTCTCTATATTACGAACCTAAAAAAAGGTGATTGAGAAAATCTTAAAAGCATTCAATTCGAACGTTTCAAGATTAAAAACTCATTATCAACAAAATCTCCAAGCAAAGAAAGTAATCATAAGAATTTATTTAAGATTTAAAATTAGATTTTTTGAGAGCTGAAATAAAGAAATTTAAGTGAACAATAATTAGTGGTTCACAATTTTCAGTTTTACAAAAAGTTACTACCTTTTACAATTTTTTTCAATTGTTAGAATGCCGCCAAAAATATCTAAATTTTGCAGTGCACTTGTCTACAGTCTTATGCACGTAGATATTTTGTTTGGTTTGTCAGTAAACAAGACTTCAAGCAAAATGGTGTCCAAAGGAAAACGTGAATAAATCGTTGCCATGAAAATTCCAGGAATAATCAATAGAGACATAACATAACAGCTGAATATGCCTCGTAAAACTGTGTACAGCGTATGAGAACGATACTCATACGTATACGGGCACAACCTCCAACGATATACATGCATATACGAGCACAACCTCCAGCTGCCCCATTCCTTGATGAAAAAGTTCTGTTCGTACTGAATGGGTTGTTTGTAAAAGCGATCAAGAAGAGCTGGTACGAAATCCTTGCAAAGGCGTAAAAAAATCAGCACGACAGCTTGAATTTATAGCTCACCTATACACAGGATATTTATGTTGACCTAATATCAAGTGCATACAGCAAGTAACGCAAAAAATTAATTCCAGTAGCTTCTAAGAACAAACGGCACGATAGGGGCAGAATGATTTTGACCGAGAACCAGCGGGCTGTCAACACTGCCTTCATCTCGTCTAAAACGGGAAGATCTTCGCATTGGAGGCAGTCCTTAACTTGCGCAACGATGGACTTCATACGCGTAATGCAGGGAACTTATCTGAAGATAGGCGTACCCATTCCTATCGCATCAAGCGAGCTGAAATGATTCTGTGGACCGCTGGACCTTCTGATGAATTCGTCTTCTTTGGTTTTCATTCCATAGTAAGTGAAGTGAACACTCCATGTAAAATCGACATGTTAAAGCAAAATGGTTATCCTGAATCCCGAAAAGCTTTGGAAGCAGTTTAGTTTTCACTCAAGACCGCACCCCATCTGACACATCGAATTTAATCCAGTAGTGGTACAAGGATCATTGGAACGTGTTTTGGGACAAAAACAAGTGGACTCGTCTAGTCCAGATATCAATCCAATGCACTTTATAATCTCTTTCATCTAAGACAGTAATGTCTGCTAAATCCTACTCAAGTGTGACGGCTCTAAAAGATGCTCCTCGACCTTCATTGTCTGCTTAAGATAAGGAAGCAGTATGGAATTCACACCATTATGTTACACGTCTTCTTGATCTTTTGATCGAGAAGATACGAGGTCATTTTGAAATTTTATCTGTGTTATATACTAAGAAAGTAAATCTGAACTTATGAGCCAAATGTCATTATCCTACATTTTCTTGAATTTGAATTATGATTAATATTCATAGAGGTATACCTTTATGGGGCATCCTTTACATAAAACTAGTCATTATAAAACGTTAACGATAGTTTTCACGGGATCAGGTGCACACGTCTAATTCCATACAACAAATGAACAGAGAAACAACAAATGGCTACTTTGTAACTGACTACTATCAATAGTTTTCTACGGTAGATGGAGAGCAATTAAAAATCATTGTATTTTCATAAAAGACACATAAGTTTATTACTGTGTAGTCCAAAAAAACCTCGAAGTATTTCTCATCGCTAGCTGAAGCAGTTCAGATTTTTTGTTCACAGTAATACAAGACGTCATAGAAAGCTGGAACTTTTGAAAACCCCAATAAAGTAAAAAAATCGAACAAAATTTTTTTATTGTCACCAATTGCACCACTGCAACTTGCCTTTTTTAAGAGACAGTAATCCAAATGATCAATGTTTAAATATTATGTCTTGTAGTCTGTCACTACGCATTTCAGAAGCTTCCGGTTTTTTGCGTCACCCTGTATTTTAATGTGAAGAGAGCAGAGTTTTCTTGTTATTATGAAGTACAACAACGGACTTTGTGCCTGTGCACTGAGGAGGTCAAGTGAACCTAACCCACGCCACAAACTCGGTCAAGTTTCTGAGAAAATTCTGCGTCATGATACTCACGATCCATTGGTCGATTTCAGGCGTGATGCACTTGGTGTAGAATAGATACGCAAAGATCACCATCACAGTTATGCCCCCCAAGAAAATTCCCCAGAAATATATTTCAATTACCGCAATCATTTTTGGCTTGATTTTAATAACGATCGTCGGTCAATGTATTATTTCGTACTCAGCGTGTTGAAACATTTTCAGAACTTTGAAATTACTGAAAGACGTTCTTAGGGCTCAAGCTAGATTTGATTTGTCTCCAGCACAAGATTTTGCTAACTGAAAATGATTTCTTTTCCATCGAAAAGACCTCAGAGTCAAGGTGGAATTTTCGAGAAAGCCTTTCAACTTTTCCAGAACGTCATCTTTAGTTCTTAACTTAACGCGAGGCTGATGAGAACTGGGCTGTAGACGGGCATTCCTATCTATCTGTGAAGCGAGACTAAAGGCATCGGAGATGATAAATTAGTGATAACTCGGAATCCTAACCTGATTTCAGGATGTGAAGAAGACCTTTTGTTTGCGGTTGTAGATTGTCCCACGATACGAACACGGAACACTATCGCAATTTCCGTGTGAAGCTCAGGCTGAGGAGAAAATTTAAATTATCTGAAAATAGACGTGTGCACTCGATCTCGGTTTGTGACTCGTTTTCTTTATTCAGCCAAAATCTTAGTTTCCAAAGTACAGTCGTCAACCGCATAGAGCTCTAGATTGGTTCCAGTAGACAACCGCTCTACAGTCGTCTCCCGTATAGAGCATAGAGCGCTAGATTGGTTCCAGTAGACAACCGCTCTACAGTCGTCTCCCGCATAGAGCATGGAGCGCTAGATCGGTTTCAGTAGACAACCGCTCTATAGTCGTTTCCAGTATAAAGCGGTATCAACAAATGAGTATAAAATAACGCAAAAAAACATTTTTTCATACTAAGCGAATAGAGCGTGTTACAAAAAGAAATTTAAAAGGTCAAGCAGCTATTTTACGGAATCGATCTAGCGCTCCACGGCCTTCAGACATTGACTGATCTAGTGAAGGCGCCCCAAGATACTCAATCAGGTTGAGAAAACTGTGAGTATTCAGAGACTTGTTTTGAAGAATTGCCTGGTACATTAGTTAAAATTTCTGGGTATTCAAGATCTGAAAAACTGAGTCACAAATTAGAACTCGGAAGCATACGTTGTGCTTGGGTAAGACGAAGAATTTTTTTCATCCCTGCTGTTGAAAAGTTTAAATATTTTCAACAATTGTGACTGGAGTGTAAAATAACGAAGTTTTCGAATGCAGGTACACATGGGTTAGTTTTAAATTATTCTCCCAGATAAATATGAGCCATTGCCTAGCAAACTCATTCGTTGGGAGCAAAATAACATCATTCGAATGTGAAACTAGGTTCCTTTTTGGCTAACTTGTTTTTGAAGATGGAGCAGCTCTTTTTAAATAAATGCACGAAAATTATACAGCAAGATTTTAAGCTTATCATTATAACAATTTATTATTGAATAAATATATGATGGATTTCAAGTATTGATTTTCATATGTTTGTTAACACGTGGTGAAACAAAATCTATAAATTTTCCAGAGCAGCACCCAAAAAATTTTCGGCACCGAGCTTGTGTAGATTTTCAATAGAAATTATTGTCTTCACATACGTCAACATACGAGTGGGCTGTGTGTTTTGTTTTGATGTCAGTCGAATTGTGTAAAGTGAATGAATAACCTTTCGAAATTTCAATAATTATTCATTCTTTTTAATTATTGTGCTATATTTGTCAAAAATTGTTACCCGTGTCATAACGTCCGTACTTAAACATGTGGGCTTACGGTAAGTATATCCGTTTTTAGAAAGATATTCTTTCTTAGCTCCTAGTTCAAGAAGGATCTATGCGTTGTTAGACAAATTTTCTAAAAAGTTGTTTTCTACGCAACATAAGGATTTCTTGACATAAGATCCGTAAGTATCTAACACCCCAGTAATTGATGTTCCATTAGGTTAATGTCAAATTTCGCAGATTTGCCAGGGTAAACATTACACGCTTGGAAATTTTAATAGTTGTAGGAGTTTTTGACTACTTCTGGTATAGCAACCAGTTATTTAGGTGAATAACATTAGATAACTACTAATATTGAACATCTGAAGTAGTATATTTATGAGGAATAAGATCTTCAAGTCGATTCAAATCGATGTCATACTGCAGGTACTTCCGTCAAGAGATGCATAGCAGAGTTGAAATCCAAGAGCCATAAATGAATTAGTGTCTCTTAAAACAATTTTTTTTTCGTAGAAGTCTTATTAGAAAAAACTTCTTCAGAAATATACTCTATGATTCATTCCTTCATTTGCTCTATTTTTGCTATTACTCGTGGGTGTTGGAAATTTTCTACCCAATTGGCTTCGCTTTTGAAATATTTTACCCAATGCTTATATAAAAAATAGGAAATTTGTAAATTACAAACAGCTTGAGGTAACATAGTACAAAATTATTATACCTTTTAAACTAACAATGTTGTCTACCAAAATATAGAGCAACATGAGGCCTGAACTTTTCGATCATAATTTTCGTAGGCTATGATTTTCGGGCGTTCTTCTCATCTGAATATTTTCTGGGTATGATTTAAATTGGAAACTCATACATTAAAGCAATCTTTATTAAACGTCTTAACTGAGATACTAATCTCTCGCGTAAGTTCTACTATTTCTATTATTTTGTATATTTTATATCTTTATTTCCTATATATTTTTCCATTATTGTCTATAAATTTGTCGTATTTAGGCATATCAGTTTTTTTATTTAAATGATTCTACGTGATGATGTTAAATCACTTTAACACTTTTTTGTCTTCAGCTACCACACACATTTTTAAGTCAATATAATGCTTTGATTACACGTACATACCGTCTAAAACGAATTGGATCACTAGTTAGTGTAATTAGTAAACTCTAGGTATGAGCTAATATTCTTTCAACATTCTATGCTCGGAGTTAAAGTACATGGAACCCAAATACAAATTAGTACACCCTATCCAACACATTATTTGAATCAAGCGACTGAAGCGATGAATTATTAGAAAAAATTATTGTTTGGTACCTATGCTACAAACGAGTCATTTAAGAGAGATAATTTTTTGTCAGTTTTCGCAATTATTATTTGATTTATTTGATGTACTCAAACCTTTTTAGCATTTATTTTAGAATTGATTTTCACAAATCCTTTTATAAATATACCAAGCATTTTGCAGAAGAAGAAAGAACATCCGCGGTATCCAAGGTTGCTGGTGAGTGGAGGACTGAATCATTATCTTTGATCTCAAAAAAAGTTCCCGTGAGTTAGAGCTCGCGTGGATTAAGGGCTCAGGAATTGTTGTGCTCGGCTGCATAAGAATACTTAATTTGAAACGTGTTTTTGCAGGAGCACACACTCACTGGCATGTATGTGCGTATTTATTGAGAGAAAAATAAAATAAAATTAGCTTCACACACACACACAATAGGTGTTCATTATTGGATGCAATTAATAAATGTTTGTGTCCCAAGACCAGCCGCACAACTGCTCGGAAGACACCAGCGGGCCATTCCTTCATACACACCGACCTACATGAAAATGTACTGGCTGGAAACCACCTAGAAATCCCAGCTACGGATAATTCTCGCGCTGTGGTGCACATTAGTTTGAGGGGCTACGTTCACAGCTTTACATTAAGTCCATTAGCATATTTTTTATGACTAACGCTCTCAAACGACCTACCTGGTGTATGGTTCTACTATTTACGCGTAGAGAAGGAGGAGATATATATCAAGATCAACGTATATAAAGGAAGTGGACTCGATGAGCAAGTAGCTGAAGCATTCCCATGGAGAGCGTTCAGCGGTTCAAAACCTTGATCTTTGAAAGGTAGACTTGTACGTGCAGGTGTGAGCAAGTGATATAAAATAGCTCTCATCAAATGTGGTTTTGAGTCGCGAATTCTTTAGGTACTTCTTTAGAAGATGGCTGTCGCTTTGTGGTGCGCAAGAAAAATATTTCAGTTTCAGTTCACCGGAAAATATCTACCGAACATAGAGAAGATTTGAATGGGCGCACTAATAATGTAGACCCATAAATATGAGAGAAAGTATCCTTCAAATAACAGTGACCTACTTAAAATACAAGAGAAAATTTTAATAAAAATTTTTTCATTCATCGAGTCATATGAAATCGATCCCATCATAATGTTGGTTAGCAACGATAAAAACTTTTGAATCATTTAATATTCTTTTTTTTGATGAATGAAAGTGAAATCAATCTTTTTATTTGTATTAAACTGTATTGTTCATATTACAAAAGATTTAAAAAAATATATCTTCTTTTATTCGTATAAAACCGTTACTGATGCTCATTTGTTTATACCGCAATAGGCGGCTCAACCCTCACTTTTCTAAGAATCTATACTGCCTGTCAGTTTATTTATGTTGAGACCGAAAGTGTAGGTGTGTTAGGTGTGTCAGTTAACGCTCCTGCAAATGTTACCGTGTTGTGTAAATATGTTGTGTTCTAGTCATGTGTTGATTGTGAAAGTGTTTGTTTTTTATTTGGGACTATAAAAATTGAACTTTCAATGCATTGTCGCTCATGCGTTGCCTGACCTTAGTACGCGGAATCGAAACCCTTCTTTTCCGTTCGTTGTTAATTAAAAGCTCCTATTTAAAAATATGCTCTTACACTGAAAAGAAACAACACAGTTAAAACTGTCGGTAGAATAGTTGCCTAAAAAATTGTTCGTTCAGCATTTGCGGGTTTAAGTGTATGTAATTATGAAAAAAATATAACAATTACCATACTGCAACTAGGACAATTTAGGCATTACAATCTAATGGGCATAAAACAACTTTGTGATTATACTACATTCTAATGTTTGCAATTCAATGGTTATTATTTCTTTTATCTGAAAATTTCAGGGTGTAGTATGAAACCTGATGATATTTGCATCTCTCAGAGAAGAATGTTGAAAAAAATAATCACATATTCACAGTGGTTGCTGCCAACAGTGAACTAGCTTGAAAGTTGCTGAAAAGAAACCTTTCTTATGTGTGAGAGCCCCATACATAGGGCAGGCTCAAATTGAGTACCCAGTTTACAAGTAACAACTGTCATCAGTTCCTGACATTAGACTTAATTATCCTTGGGCTCTGCCACTTGCATTGCAGCCTTGGTAAATGTTTGTTCAAACTAGCCATATAGTTTGTTCAAACTAGCTATATAGTTTGTTCAAACTAGCCATATAGTTTGTTCAAACTAGCCATATACAGCCTATGTTTTAGCTTGAATAAATAGAACTTATTTATTTTGGGTTGTGAAAGCCTATTTCAAGAGATTGCCAGGCATAGATAAGTTATGTGGAGAAAAAGTCCAGGGTTGTAATACTAATATAACCTTTTAATGCAAACCCTTTTGAAGTTAGGACCATGTTTGTGCAAGTTATCACTACCATTATATGCTGGTTATGCTATGTCAAATTACAGTCAGATTAATGAAGTTCTTACCCAGCCTAGCCTGACTTGATGTGACAGTGCAGGTGGGAGAAAGCACAACCCACCAGAAAGATTTGTAAGAAAATGGCAGGAGAATGCGTTGCACAGTTTGTGGAATTTATAAACCATATATTCATTTTCAACCTTCTGGAAATAAGTTTCTATATCTTAGAAATAAGTTTTATCTAAAAAACGAGTATAGAGGCTGTATGATGGATAGGATTTTCAAGAAATGAAAGGAAAAACTTAAAAATGAATCTAAGTATGAATTGAACAAATAGAAAAGCATTTCTAACTTTGTATACCTAAAAGAAAGTGCTAAAGTCTAAAGTATTTTGTGGTAGTCATTTTTAAAGTAAACTGCTGTTTGAATTCAGGTGTAAGACATTGAAGATAAGTAGGTACAGATGCAGGTAAAATGAGGAAAAAACCAAAATGTGCTTGGAAAAGAAACAATTGAAAATTTTATTTTAGAATGCAGTAAGTATGAATATGATAAACATTTTAATTAATGTAGTTTATCAGCAGTGCAAACCACAAATTTGGAGTAGTTTTAAAGGTGATGCAAGTGTGAGCTGTCACACAGGACTGGATGATGAGCATAATTTGGTTGTTCTTCATCTAATGAAGAACTTTTAGTAAAAGCTTGTAGTACTAAGCAATGATAATACAATGTGTTTTGAGCTTAACACACCGTGATATGTGCCATATTGGTACATGCAATCATCTAACCTAACGTAATGAAAGCACAAACATGTATAAATACAAATTTTTGCGTTTTCATAAAATTTGTGTTTATTACTCAACTAAGCTAGTTTAGATTAGGGGGGAAATGAATAGGATAACCAAATTTGTGACAGTAAAGTCTTTCAATTTTAAACTCACATCAAAAATTTTTGTTGACATGAAATATTTCCTTTGGGGAGAATCACAGTCAATGTGTTAATATATTGTTTGTTCAATGTAAAAGTTTTTATAAATAAGCCCATTTTTAAAAATTACTATCAACAGGGAATTGCAGGTCTTCTTGTTGCAATTGATCAGGCAACTTCCTTTCATTCATGAGGCACAAAAATTTGCACCCCTTAGTTTTGGCTTATTTGGTATCTTTCATAACTTATTTGGTATCTTTCATAACAAACTGGCTTACTTAGGGGTGCCTTATTTGGTTGAGAAATGCATGGTATGATACAGAGTGATATTCTGGACATCTTTTTGATGAGTCTGGTAACAAGCATCAGGTCGAGAGTATTTAACCTGCTTGTAGGATATGTGATGACTAGAGGAGTGGTTATAGGTCTTGACGTCAATCCTCATCTCAAGTTTATCCTCCCACTCTCAATAGTCTGGCAAAGACTCAATTGATAAAATTATTTCTTCAAGTAGGAAATGTTGAAAAGTGCATTTTTTACTTTCCAACCAAGCACAATTTATGAAAAGACCAGTGCTTTGCAGGACATACTTGTAGTGATTTAGCCCATGGCAAGAGGCTCGTATTTTTGTGCTAATGAATGAAATTGGTTGCTGATTGGAGACAAAAGGCCTATGTTTAACTATTGGTATTTTTTGGGGGATTTATGGCCTTTTTTATGGGAAATTTCACTCGTGATGAAAGAAAATATGAGGCTTCAATTACTCTCTTGTACTTTGTAGTGTATGAGGGTGGGAAAATTTGCACTGTAGGTTGTGCAATTTCCATCGTCATTCCTACTGTCTGCGTTCCTAAACCTGGTTTATACAGCAGTATATATTTCAGCCTTTCAACCCAGAAAGTCCAATGCAACAGGACTAGCATGAATGAAATCTGTAAAATACATGGCCAGGTCTATGGAGTATGCCTTGGCTCAGTAAATAATTACCAATACAATTTATGTAGTTGTAATTTACAGAATTTATAAATTGCTAATGCCCTATGATAAATTGATTATATGTTCACCTGGAGCTCACCTTTCCTAAGTCTCACATTTCTGTGCCTAAGCAAATGGAGTGGGAGAAGGGTTTTTAATTGTTGGTGACTTTCATGAATACAGTTTACTGCTATTGGTAGTGATCCCTGTGGATATGTGGGCTCAAATTTTTGGAAATTTTCCTGTTGGTGAAACATTCTTGAAGCTCTAATTACACATTCTAATCAATACAAGGGAACCTAAAAGATATTATGTGACCTAGTCTATGTAATATAACTTGATGAATATAATACAACCCTAGTGATCATCATTTTATTCAGTCACTATAATACAATATAGGTAACTTGCCTGAAATTATTTATCAAAATTATTTATTTGACAGCAGTTGTCTAGGCGTATTGCCCACCAGCTTCCCATATATAGGACTCATACATAAATTGTTGCATTTTCATATATGAGAGAACGTTTAAATTCTATGCTTTACACTACTCACTCTAATACACCTTGTTTCAGTGCAGGACTAAGTTCAAATGAGCTGGCTTCAGCTGGGACTAAACAAATGTGCTCCTTGCAAGTTGATCTCAGGGTAATGAAGATCTTTTTCAATCAACCAAAAAGCTTTTTTTTTTTGAGGGAATACAGCTTGCTATTCAGAGATTGTGTGTATTCAGCACTTGTATTTAAGGTAGAAATTATGAACAACACTTTGGTGTATCTGTTGCTAGTTAATTTCTTTAAATCCTCTAAAGTTATGTGTACAATTTAATCATGTTATCATGGATCATAAACCTAGTAATTTTTTAGATTGAGTCTCCTGTGTTGTAGTCAATTAGCTTGAAGTAAAGGCTTCTTTTTGATGCTCAACCCTGACTCTACTGGTTGGCTGAAGAGAAGTTATGTATCTAACTAACAATGTTGAAGTACTTAAGTAATACCTATGTATCTAATGCTGACAAATTTGGCTTTTGCCTAATACTACTAAGTTATAATACTGTCATAAATTCATAATATTTAATGATGAAGATTCTCTAATATACACCCATCCTCTGCTAATGGGCACTATCTACGTTCCTCTATTGGAAATGCATTTCAGCACATCAGTGCATTCTCCAAATGCATTAGTATTAAATGTTCATGAAGAGTTGAACATGAATTTTACATCTAAGCACTAAATTCATTGTACTTTTGTGTGAATCTAATGTCTTACAGGTTGATTCTCTTAAATCCAGCAACTTCCATACTTTTAGGCTTCCCAGAACTCAATAAATGTCTTGCTTCAGGTCCCCTCATGGGGCTAGGTTAGGGCATAGGGTTAGGTGGGTTAGGCTTGTCTATCTTATGCTACAAGGACTGGCATCCCCAGGGGGATACAGTTAGGTTACCTCAGCTTTAGCTTGGCCTTCAAGACTTCTATCTTTTGTGCTCACTTTGCATCTTTCTATTTTCATTCCTTCTTCTCTGATTGTTCTTCATTTTTTGATCTGTCTTCCTTCTTAATTTTTGTTTCTTAACACAGGGAATCCCAAGTGGGGACACAACTGTGCATCGATTCCATATTTTCCAAAGTCCATACTAAATGGATCATTTTTTTTGCCCCCTCTTGATCATATTTCATTTGGATTTTGAGCTTTAAACTAAGGATAAAATGTTGCACTATTTTATTACTATGTAATTTCTGTATGCTGTAGAAATATATTTGTGTAGCTGTTTTCTTTTAATAATGAATAAACCTTTCAAATCTATAAACCCTCTTTATATTTCAGAAATTTTACTGTGTTTTTCCTGTATATTGTTATATTGTACATCGGTAACAAGCCAAGCTGCTTGCAGTGTTCAATTTTAAAAATCCTAAATACTTGCATTTTATGTTTTCAAGAGAAGAAGAAGAAGAAGAATAAAAATACGTGTAGTGCTGTTTGTGAAATTCATTCTATATAGGTAGCCCTCCTGTTCATGTGCGGCGGTGTTCCAGTGTTAGTGTAAAAGCAAAGGAGGTTGTAGGGTTGGAGTGGATGCAGGTGAAGAGGTGACCCAACGAGATGGAGGATTTTGTACCTCTTCTGCTCACTACAGACACGCGCAAAAAGATTACCATCGGAGCAGATCTTCTCAAGTACTTGAGTGACCCAAACAATTCCATTGAGTGTGATGACATTGGGCGGGTCATTGACGGCATCGTGCCATGGATGCAGAACAGCAATTTCAAGGTATGTTTCTTTTGTCTTTCTTGATGTGTTTAGTTTTCCTGTGAGGGTAAGTTTATTTTGTATGGATTTGTCTTTCTTGATGTGTTTAGCTTTCCTGTGTTCAGTTTCAATATATGCCGTTCGGAGTTTTTCATCGCATTGTGCCATGGATTCACTAAACGTAAACCAGTGAGAAGATGGAACTCATGCAGTATGGTGTGTGAGATTGACTCGATCTGGTGGCTTAGCTTTTACGTCACAGAATTGGTATTCCTTGATGAGCTAAATGCTTAGCTACTGTATTTTGGTGGGTTGTTGTGTTGCCTAAAACCAATATTGTCATGATTAATTTTCTGTTCATAAATTCTGTTTTGTGTGAGTCGGCCTCAAAATACTGGCATTATTTTGCATAGTTAGTTTGGATCTGAGTTGTGGTTGAAGTGGAATGAATTACTGCTGTAATTTAGTGCATTGAAATAAAAAATGCGACAATTTAGGATATTATGAATTCATCTGCTTTTTACGATGGCATGTCTTTGAAAAGTTTCTCCTCAAGATGACTTGGATGGAGAAATATTCATCTGTTACCCTATACTATAGCATCACTTTTAGGAAAGGAGCAAGTTTTCTTTGTAGAAGTTGATAAATAATTTATATTTGAGAGTAAAAAAAGAGTTTATAGGTTCTGCTGAAATAAATTTAGTTGAACACCAAGAGTTTGTTCTTGTAGTGCAAGATAAAGAAGTTATTTGTTGTCAGGGAGTGTTTCTCTTGAATGACATGCCTGGAGACCTACTTAGCACACTCACGCACTATAAAAAATGCTGATGTGTCTTGAAAGGTTCGTGCTGGCCTGCATGCTGTAGCCATTCAGTGCTACTTTTGGCATATTGTTTTTTTTTTTTAATTTATTTCCTAGCAACTGTCTTTTAACTTTTTGATTTTTTTCCTTTATCTTCTCAAATTTTTTTCGAGTGATATTGATTCCTTGCGTCTTTCACTGACGTATTGCAGCTCGAATTTATGGTTTGAGTTTTGTGAACTGATAAAAAATTACGAAAACACCCTGAACATTCAAGGGAGAAACCAAGCATCAGTGCGGAGGACGTTTATTAGCATCACAAAGTTGAATCAGTTCCCGAGTCCTAGCAGTCGTTTTGCCTTTTATCAGGGAGTACATGGCTTTCATTTTTACCTGCCCTCAGCTCAGGACGGTTTCTGTTCCGATGGCATTAAGGGGGTCACGTTGATTCTGTGCGGTTGGTGTGACGTTGTTTTTACCGCTGGCAGGAGAAGGTGCGCGTTTCACTCACCAATTATAATGGGTGGTGGGTTGTGCCATGTGTTTTTGTGCCCTAACAGGTGTATGCTCTCACGTGCGTGCGGTCTAAATGTTTCGTGCTCATATTGAAAGATAATCAGTACTGAATATTTGTAAACGTTCAGACCTGGCAATTTTTTTACTATTGGTAACGGATTTTTCTAAGTGCACTTCTAGTGGTGAATTCGTTTCACATACGTGGTCGCTTAATTATTACTGTCGTCGGAAGTGAAGGTGCGCTTTTCTCTATCGACGTCTAACGCCATCCATCTCTTTTCACACCACCACCAGCGGTCATTACCCCCGTTTTGATTAGGATTTGGTCATTACCTTTTAAATGAGTCATGGTGCACCTTTTGATGAGGTGATCACCCTCCTTTGGTGTCGACTAAACCGCCCATCATGCAGCGCGGTGCAAAATAATTTGGTGCGAATGGATTTTTTGCTGTGTCATTTTTTTTTGCGCCAGTTTTGAAGATTAATTTCTCTACTCTCTTTTAATAATTTAGAGCTTTCTGGGACGTGCGTGTATGTCCTCAGAGCTTATTACTGTCTTTTGGCATACATGTTTGTCCCAGAAGTATTTTAATGGTCCTGCTGGGACATGTGTGAGTAAATCTAGATCACAATGTCTACCTGTACACTCCTGTCCTATTGCTATACGTGTGAAATAATACACATAACATTTTCCCGAATTATAATCTCATAATTATGTCCCAACTAAAACTCTTTATCTCAAGTATATGAATCAATCTCGCGAATGCTGACTTGAAAGGATCAAGGAAGACATACTAAGTGTTTCATACTAGGTGTTTTGTGGACTGCATCCNAGACATGGGAGGCGTTTGTTTTGGACCGCGTTCGGTCCACCCGGTCATGGGAAAGACATGGGAGGCGTTTGTTTTGGACCGCGTTCGGTCCATCCGGCCATGGCTGAAGGTGAAGGCCGGTGGCGCGCGCTCAGTGCCAGCTGGAGTGCCGCCAGACCGAGGGGGTGGCGTAATGTTATGTGTACAGGTGTGCCTTGTGTTCTGCAGGACGCCTTAAACGAGAAGGAGATGCCATTACGGAATCTTATTACCCTTTCAGGACGGTATTATTTTGAAGGCTATAGTTAGCTTTGTGAGCGCAACACGTAGGAGCTTTACGAAACGGGAGGATTTAGTCCTCCGAGGCTTTGAAGGGTTAACTCGGGTAGACCCTTCACACCGTGAATTTAATGCTCGTTGGCAACTAAATGTTTTCCTTGTTTAGTGTAGCGGGTTTCAATGAAGAGATAAAACTTGGAAGAATATGTTTGAATGGAAAATTTGAAAGATGGGAACCCATCACAGTAAACTTAAGAAACGCATAAATAACGCAAAATCAACACATGAACTTACAGAAAAAGCGTAACGGGATCTCTACGCGTCGCGTTCGTTATCAAACGCTGGAAGACGAATTTAAGCGGTTAAAATAGTGCAATAGTTGAATTAGCGTGTGCCTGAGGAGAGCCACCCCGGGCGTGAAGGGATGAGACGTTGCTTACGAGTAACTTTCATTGGCTCGCTCGTGTCCAGGGTCATGCCGAAGAGAGAAGTTATGAAGTAACTGAAAAAAAGCTTCTACCTCTATAAATTCTGTATTGAAGTACGCTCTTAAGTATACAAATGACAACGGACAAGAACTCCTCCCCTGAGCTGTACTGGACCGTGAACGGCCTCGTGTTGCTTTATCAGATTATCGGAAAGGACGGAACTTTGCGTGTTGATTTATCAGATTATCGGAAAGGACGGAACTTTGCGTGTTGCTTTATCAGATTATCGGAAAGGACGGAACTTTGCGTGTTGCTTCATCACATCATAGGAGTGGACGGAACTTCGCGTGTTGATTTATCAGATTATCGGAGAGGACGGAACTTTGCGTGTTGCTTTTCAGATTATCGAAAAGGATGGAACATTGCGCGATGCTTGCCTCGCTCTGCCAATAGCATTACGCATCAGTACGCGCGTACACCAGCGTGTTGGCAACGTGCACCGGTCCAGCGCGTGTGGTGCTCCGCGTGTTGTTGGCTCAAGCCAGTGCCTTCGCTGGAGGACGGTTGATTACGTCGAAATGGGGCACCTCACAAAATGTTGCTATTCTAGCTCAGCTATATGATTTATAACTCGCTTGTTTGTAATTGTTTGTGTCTACATTGTGCTTAATTAATTCATAACGAATATAATCCCGAAAAATATAGTCTACAGAGCGTGCCAAGTTGATGACTTAGGCTGCGAGTAATTCAGTCCTGTAATAATTCAACAAGGTGGTGGAAACCATGTTATTTTGGCTTGTTCATGAGCTTCTTTGCGAGTGCCCGAGACCGTTGGACAAGAGCTTGATTTAGCCCGTATTCATTACTGCCCGACGTCAGTACATTCTATTCTTGTTTTTGTTTCATCGAATTTCAATGTTTTCATTTCTTTTCATTGAAGAAGCCGTTGTTTTGGTTTTTAATTCAATATAATTTTCACGCACTGAAGATTGGTAGGTTATGTTTGAAATGTTGTCATTGAGTTATCGCTTTGCAATTTTGCAATGATGGATGCAATTTTGAGCCATTCTGCAAATCTGTTCTCACAATCAAGTCAAATTCAATCCTTTAAGGCACACCTTTGCTTTGAGGCAACAATTCATATAGGCCGCTATGTCTCAGTAAGTATTAGAAATGATTGTTCAAAAACCATTACGAATTGAAATTGAACCAACAATAATAAGAAATGAAAATCCTTCTTTTTAATTTTGTCTTAGGCAAGGCAAATGTCATCTCAGCACACCTGTAACGACTGGTGTTCATGCAAAAATATACACATCTTTTATTCGTTCGAATAAGAACAGTGTAGTGGGGTGCAGGAGCTGGAGCCTGTGCTCATACCTTCGATGCGTTTTGCAGGGCGTACATGAAGTCGCTGTACAGTTTGAAAATCCAGTTTTTGGTAAGGCAATTTTGGTAACAAAGGCAATTGGTTGGGCATGGTCATTTGACTTGTGTTATCCCTAGGAGAAAAACAAACTTCGGATGAAAAAAAAACACTGGTAAGACTGGTGCAAGACCAGTTCATGCGTCTCCTCGATTGCCTTTGTAATTGAAATAAAGTACTGAAGAGACTCCATTGTTTCTTTGTACAATGTTGAACGAACAACTTTGAGGTGACCAGTGTCAGCATTGCAGAAAAGTAAGTTCATATGTCTTTTCTATTGCGTGTGTGATTGCATTTCACACACGTAAAGAAACTTTGTGAACACCATATGGATGCAGGGGTGATACGTCATTGCAGGTTGTAATTTTAGCAGCTAAGCCCAAGCCGAAGGGATCACACTTTTGTGCCTAATGAATGAATACATGAATTCGTAAATGCATGAATGAGTGAATGCATGAATGAATGAAATTTATGAAAGGGAGGTTGTTTGCTCATTTGAGACAAAAAGACCTACGATTAACTGTTGGTTTTTACTGGCTTGGGATTTATGCGTTAATTTCTTGAAAGTCTCCCCATGAACATAGTATAAATTAGGCTCAAATTACGCCCTACAGTTCACAGCGCAGTGGTGCAGTTGGAGGCGGCCTCCAGGTCCCATGGATTAATAAAAACTTGTCGGTCTTGTAATTGCAAGTATTTTTTTTTTCGTAAAGCCGTTACTTCATCCCGGTGGAATTAGATGTGGCTCGTGAACGGCATGTTGGCGTACGGATTGGGATACTTGATGTATCTTATTCATGGTAAATTTTAGATAGATGAACGGAAATACGCGTTCAAACAGCCATATTCTCGCGCTAATATTGAACTGTTCCTCTTTTCCCACTGACTGTAACCTTCGGAACATTGATATAGGATATGCCTCTTGAATTTTTTTTATGTAAGGGTAGAAATTTTTTTGTGCATCGCTTCGAAAATAACTTTTGAAACGCGTTAGCTAAGTATTGCAAGCTGTATTTATTCATTTTTGATTCGTTTCTCATTGCGGTATGCGGGCTGAAGGTACCGCGCTGGCGAGCTAGACCCAACACGTTAGCTTTGAACTCCTTATTTACCACCACAATCTCTTTGTCAGTCGGTCTAGTTCAAACTAAATTGTAGGGTAACCCTTCCCTGTCCAGACTATTTTCCGGTTAACAAGTGTTTCCCATAATGTGTAGTGCGCCCATGTTTTCTTTAACACGTTGACTCCGATTCTCCACACATGTAAAATTACATGTTGGCTAATATCTCTACTGTGAATTTAAAAATGAAGGATTTTGGTTTCACAAATTTGGTTACTCTATTAATTTTCTTTCTAATCAGAATTAGCTTATTCGATTGATGAATACAAATTTGAAGAAAACTCAAAAATTTGTATTTATGTATGATAGTGCATTGGTTACATTAGGTTAGGTTAGATGATCGCGTGTACCATATATGACCCACTTCGAAGTCAAAGTGTTAAGGCGTATTTAGATTCAGTTGAGGGTGAAATCAAGATCAGTGGGCGTATACTTCCCGGTGAAAGACTACTTTTTGTTTGAACGTCTGTCTAACGTGTATTTTTGTGCATTTTTGTCTATTGTAGTGATGACCGATGGAAATTTCGTTAAATTCTACAGTGAAGCTAAAATGAACCCAACGCTGGTCGGACGACTCAAATTCAGTAGCGAGTTTCCTCTCCCGACGGATGACTGGCAGCTCCCGCTGAGTTAACTTTTTACCGTTTACATGGCTATCAAAATCGACTCCCGTAAAGATGCAGCCTGTTTTTCGTACAGGGCTAAAGTCAACCTTATCGCCCGAGTAACTTGGTCGGTAAAGGATGGATGATAGCGTTACCGTATGACTTATGATGTAGTCGTCATCTGATGACTAGTATGATTTCACTTGATGAATTATCGTATAATTTTATAACATGACATTGTGTTACTTATCGTGATTTTATTACATGACATTGTGTTACTTATCGTGATTTTATTACATGACTTATCGTAAAACCCGATCGTTTAATTATTTCATCCATGTCGAGCGTGCTTGCTGCTGAGGTACAATGAGGCAAATGAAAACAAACAATTTTCCCCTGGGAAATGAGGACCCGATCGTTTAATCATTTCATCTTGTAACTCCGAGGGCATTATCACATGACTTATTAAGTGACTTAATATGATTTCGTCTCTTGCGTAAGACCCGGTGCCTGCTGAGATGCCTACGTTTGACTCCTGCCTCTTATAGCGACTGTTGGAGCTGGAGTACACATGTCCTCCTGCATAATTCATTTATCATTAGCATCGCCGCGTCCCCTCAGGAGGCATAGGATGGGCTTTAAGGTTAGGTTCGTCGCTGGTGTTGTGGGGACTGCCGCCTCCAGAGGGCGCTGCTAGGTTACCTAGGCTATAGATAGGCCTTCGGGATTCTTATCTTGTGGGCTCACTTTATTTTTTCCATTTCCATGGCTTTTCATTTGCTGGTTATTATTCATTATTTCTTTCTCTTCATTCTTAACTTACTGTTTCTAACCGCAGGGAATCCTGTGTTGGAACACACCATGTTTAAGAATTTCACGTTCCCTACAGTCCATGCTAAAAGGTCCCTTCATTTCGCTCTTTTATATCCCTTCATGTCGCTCTCTTATATCCCTTCATTTCGCTCTCTTATATCCCTTCATTCCGCTCTCTTATATCCCTTCATTCCGCTCTCTTATATCCCTTCATTCCGCTCTCTTATATCCCTTCATTCCGCTCTCTTATATCCCTTCATTTCACTCTCTTATATCCCTTCATTTCACTCTCTTATATCCCTTCATTTCGCTCTCTTGAGATCGCCTTTGATGTGGCGAGGGAGCCTTAGACCAATTAACCAATCATAGAAAATGGCAATTAGCGCTGCGTCGTGTGTTTGTCTTTTTGGTGGCCCAAAATGTGTACTCGTTAGCAGGCTTGCCTCTTATTCAGGAGGCTCGGGTTCGAATCCGGGTGGAGTGCCTCTTTCAGAAGAAGGAACAAAACTGACATTCGTAAAAGTAGCCCACCAGTGTGGCGCGGGCCGTGATATCCAAATTTTGTCTAAGGGGTTCATGGTAATCTGCGAATGGCAGGCTTGGCGCATGTGAGAATTTTTACGCTCAAGTCGAAATTGTACGTTTGAATAGTCTTCGAGTTTATGAGGTAATGATTTATGTTATAGTTATTCCCTCTTAAGGTTAAGTGGTTATAACTGATATAAAATCGCGTAGGACTCGTTTTAGTGACGTGGCTTGCCAGCGCCCTTGGCGCAGTTGTGGCGCTGGCGAGATTTAGGTCAGTGCCCATTTTGTCCAAGTGTCCGATACCTATTTCGTGTGAACGGCCGAGACCTATTTCGTAGGAATGGCCTCTACCCAATTTTGTGAAAATGGCCCATGCTGATTTCGTACCGATCTCATAGCTGAATCTCTTACTGTATAATGTATAGCGCGAGTTCACGTAACAGTGCTGTATGGCTTTAGTTGAAATGTTAAATTTATGTCGTTGAACTTGATTCTCAAGATTACAAGTCCACATTTCCGAAGCGCCCTTGCCCCAACTGACGCCCTCCCCGCACCACACTGAAATCTCGTCAGAATCACGAGCAAGTGTGCAGCAGCGTCGCAAGTTACCGCTCTCAGCTCCCTTCGAATGTGTCACGCTGGGGCACCGAGTCCGCTTTTGTTCGTGCAATGAACTAAGTCTGGCGCTCACAGCCACAAATTGAAATGAAAGAAGAATAATACGATGGTATTTTTTTAACGTGGACGCAATATTTTTAAGATTGTACAGCCCTGTGCGTGCACACAGAAGCGCTAGGGCGTTGTTTCTCGGTGACACGCTCCGCGTACCGCAGGACCTTCGAGGGTCAACCGTTGACAGACGGAGGTCCTTTTGGCGGTGAGCTGCGTGTAGTCTTTTGCAAAATCTGGCTACCACATTATACGTGTGCATACAGTAAGGCTGCGTTTAGCTTTGTGCATCAACTAGCTACAACCTAATAGGCTTCTAATAAGGCTGTATTTGGCTTTCTACAATGAACTAGCCGCATCCTCATGAACCGTTGACAGGCTTAACACGTTGCCTCCGGAGTGGGTCATACATGGTACACGCGATCATCTAACCTAACCTAATGTAACCAAAGCACTATCATGTATAAATACAAATTTTCAAGTTTTCTTCAAATTTGTGTTCATCAACCGAATAAGCTAGTTCTGATTAGAAAGAAAATTAATAGAGTAACCAAATTTGTGAAACCAAAATCCTTCATCTTTAAATTCACAGTAGAGATATTTGTCGGCATGTGATTTTACCTGTGTTGAGAATCGGAGTCAAAACACCAACCGTGGAGTAGGCGGCGTGGCTGTCGAGGCTCGTGTGCGCACGTGAGCGGCGCCGCTGGGGACCCTGCACAGCGGTCACAGCCCACACGCCCTGCCGTGCCCCCACCGGCGCCAGGGCCTCCCAGTTGTGACGCGTAACCCCATCGATCCAGTGTGTAATTTGAGCCCGTCATGTTCGTATTCCCTCGTAAGCTTTCAATGCATTCATTACTTCCTTCCTTAAATTCATCCTTAAATTCATCCTTAAATTCATCCTTAAATTCATTCTTAAATTCATTCTTAAATTCATCCTTAAATTCATCCTTAAATTCATCCTTAAATTCATTAGGGACGAAAAGTTGAGCCCCTTAACACGGTGGCTGCGATGATATTATTTTCGTAGGGGCAAAACGACCCACCGGGGGCTCGTCTCGCGGTCAATGTGGTTATTAACTGGGGTTCAATTGCTCAAGTTACACCCTGTAAGTTCAACCCGTCAACGGTCGCTGTGGACGGGTGTGCACACCGTGGTTGTTGCAGTAACAAGGAGAGAGAACTAATCGGACGCGCTCATTAAGGATATGAAAGTGACACCTGTGATAGTTGAGGGATGGCCGCGCAGGGCCTCAACAATAGACCTCATGCTAGAAGAAAGAGAGCAGAGTTAACATTCGACCGCCGTATCTGGGTGTCTTGCGACTCTGTCTTCAGACGTTGACTGATCGTGTGAAAGGCCTTTGTTTAGTATCCCTGCTGGAGCCGAAGACCACCACCACTCTTGCCCTGCACGCGTTGTAACTAAAGCTACCGCTGTGTCAGGAGTTGCACACATACACTGTGTAGCGTGATATTTGTCCCTCGTAATAAACGTGTTGCTTCCAGAAAATTTAGCGATACTCCTTGTATTGTAAGGCATAGAAAATACCCTTTTCTTAGGCTAGAAAACTTGGTATTTGGGTTGAACTTGTGTTGTATTAATGATTGGTGTTGTGTTGAAGAAACCTAAGCTAGAAAGTTCATCAACTTCACCACAAAAATAAAGTTCCATCATTATAATTATTTCTATTTATTTTGTTTCAGTTACAAAGACACGGGAAATTTCAGGTTTGACAATGAATAAGAGCATTGTAATTTCGTTCCACAGTGTCATCGATGGGAACTGCCCAGCTGTTACGAATTACGGTAGTACGAGTTAGTAGCACAATCGGTGCCTCGGTGTTGTCGGGATTTATTATTTAATCATAGATAATTTCTCCTATTTCAGCGCGGAGGATGATATTTTACCATCCCGGAACGTTTTCTGTTAGAAATGTTCCCTAGTTGTTACGTTGGTTCTTGTTTATAGCCTCTTCCCCGCTAGAGAGCATAGGGATCCTGTGTACAATTTAATTTATTGTTAACGCTGTTCATCGATTGTTTGTGGTGAGGTACAACATTTCGGCGAGTGTTCGGTGATTGTTGTTGCCGGCGTCGTTATCATCGTGAAGCTTCATTTCCAAGTGAAAGTGTGGTCCATTGACACCGCTCATCCGCCATTTCTTTTGTTCTTCGCGTGCGGGCGTCTTTTGTTCTTGTATTTACGTTGTGTTGTCGCACTCACCTGGCGCGAGAAGAAGCCTCACGCTGGGTGACTTAGTCTCCTAACTCCTTCTCCGGGCGATGTAACTCGTTGTCACCTAATTTGTACTCCTCAAACTTGGGAGAAGAAACTCGGTGAATGTTCGACTTCCAATGAAAATGTTTAAAATGAGCTCGCTCGTCCTGCCGTTGACATCTACCGGCACACAGACCCACCATTTGCGAGTGTGCTCAGGCACTTGGGAAACTGGAAAAAAATCACCCGAATTTAACACGTGTGTTCATTTCGGTGTCATTCGAGACCCAACTCTCTCGGAGGAGCTTGCGTCAGTTCAGGCCCCGCAACGTTCGGTCTGCTGGGGAAAAACGTGCGTTCCTAGTTAGAAGTTGGTTTCAGTGGACGCAGTGTTTTCGATGATTAATTTTAGTCTCGCCACTGGCGTTTCTTACTGCAGTGCGAGGCACTAGCAAGCAGCTGAATTAGACGTTACAGAGGGGTAATGAGATGCACTCATTAAGGTATCAAAAAAAATGGCGACAAGGCCCGGAAACGGCTTTAACTACCCCAGCTTGGGCTTGGCTTGGGCCATTACGCCCGTTTGCTCACTGCTCGTCCTCGGAGTCGGGGCTCCTGGCGCTGCTCTACTGCGTGCGTTTTGCGTCACTCCACCGCGTGAAAAAACGCAATACTCAGCGAGGAATTGAGACGACTTCGTCTGGTAGGCGACTCGTAAGTGTCTGCTCAACCAGTTGTCACGGGATAATTTTTTCCTGCGAGATCCTTATGAGGTATAATTTGGCGTGCGCCACACCTGGCACACTGTAGGTTACCTTGCAAGGCATCGTGGTGCCAATGTGTAGCACTGATCATAATTTAGGAAGAAATAGAAACTTAATGCGTACTGAAATAGCGTTTTCATGCCTCTCTGTTTTTATTTGTAATTTCTTGTTGTTGCAAAATTTTACGTTTTTGAAAATTTAAGGGATAATTATTGCTCTTGAGAGGACTTGTTTATTAAAAATGAAATGAAAGTTTCATCAAATTACGTCCCTAATTGATTCGGGGTAGAAATTGCTAGGCAAAAAGACGGCCTTTTCCACCGAAAGGGATACTCTCTAATACGTATGCGTGTCTCGGTCCATCACTACGACGTTCGAGACATCAACCTGCCTTGGCGAGTTTTGTGTTGAAATCGCCGAGTTTTGGGGCGACTTCATTTGGTCGAGATGTACGAGCGCACTCGGGAATGGGCGGTTTACTGAGAGAAAAATCGAGGAAACGCGAGTCAACTCGTGTCAGAATTTTCTGTCTTTGTATTGAATTGAAAATTGGCCTAGTCAATTCGTACAAAGTTGAAAGAAAGAAATCGATTTGGGTGCAAAGGATTTCAGTCGTCCTTGCCACGGTGGTGGAGCGAGTGCATTGTATACTAATAACTTTTAACAAACTAGCCCTGATAGGCCTCCCTTGCCTCACTATTATCAGACGGCGGAGGGAAACGGTCTCATTCAACAGCTCGCGGATATGCGAAGGGACACCATTCACACAAACCGGCGGCACCCCGGTGTGGCCAGGTCATGAAGGCCCAAGCACTTTCAAGATATTCAAGGAGTGCAGGTGTGCGATCGATCTGCACGTCTCTCTCTAGCGCACGAAGCCCACGTGGGATGTGGAGGCCGTTCGTGACCCTCACCACTGGCAGCGGTACTGGAAAATAAGCGAGGCACATCGAAAGCCTTTAACATTTGAAACAAGCATTTACCACAAGTGATTTACATTTAGCGCAGTATTGCAGCCGAAAAAAATGCGAATCGGGAATTAGATATAGGAGAAGATACGCTACCTTTGGACCCAAATAAGTCATTAGGCATCTAGAGACCCTTCAATACTAACGACGTATTGGAAAAAGAGCTGGTTCCCGCATGTGTATCTAGAGAAAGTGGGCTCATTTCGCCTGATATCGTTCAAGAATGTGAACGTGTGAACTCGGGTGCGGGAACCTCTGGTGAGAAAGTGGCGACCTTTAGCGCCTAAAACACTCAAGTTCTAGTTTATGGACGCGTAAATGCGTATGTGCCTCTTTAATTATGGCTTATTGCCTGTCCAGGTTGTGTTCATTTGCTTTTAAGTGTTTTTTTTTTGCTCCGACGGATTTTTCTTTTTAATTGTATGTTTGGGCGAGTTAGAAATTGTATAGTTATTGTGTGTTCTCCAATCTACGTACAATTGGGGAAGAAAATTTTGTCAATTTCATTTCATCTTTCACAATTTTGCTCTAAATCTAGAATTTGTCTCTTCTTGATGCCGTCAGTTTTTGTTTGGACTCACCATGAACAGAGTTGCGGACTTTATTTGTTTCTGCAGTCCTGATTTTTAGGTTATAAACCTGCAGTTTTTTCCTTCATATATGCACTGATTTTCACTGGTTTCGGGTTCGCATTGCTAATCTACGGTACGAAATTCGTTACCAAAAAGGACGTTCTAGCTATTCCGGACGTATTCATTTCAACCCTTTCACTCCTGGTGATGATAAAGCTTATTATTTTAACCCTTTTGAGAAAGAAATATAACCTGGAGTACGGTGCTATTGAGATCACACGTGCGTTCATTAATAACCAAATTCACGACACCTCGAGGGCTGAACTAAATTAGAATATCAGACATATTTTTCAGTGACGCTCTTGACATCTGTGCTGAGAGACCTACGACTTTTATGGCCAGTAGCAGGTGTTGGAAACTCTAATTTTCTCATATTTATTGGTTGTCTTCCGCTGTACGCAGGATGATTGCGAGTCTGTTCAGCCGTAGGGTGATGTCGATGGGCCTTCTGACTTCGATATTATATAGTCCGTATGCATGATTAGACCTGGTAATGTACGTAAACAGCGTTCCCCTAATGATCTGAAAGTGTTCATAAAAAGGGGGCCTTCTAAGTACTATGAGGACTTCTATGTTATGTGGTCCGTATGTGTGATACGAGGGATTAGTACTCGGAATGTAGATAGCTTTCCTCAATTAAATTGGAAGCGTTCCTCAAGTTTTGTGAAAGGAAGGGGTCTTCTATATAATATGACTTCTGAATAATGTGGTTCCACTGTATGCCTTATACAAGTGATAAGAACTGATGATCTAGGTAGTGTTCCAATAATGAAATGGAAGTTTTCACAAGAAAGAGGTTATTGCTGTGGCTGAGTGACGTGTCGGGACGAATTTTTTTTAGATCAGTTTTAGAGACGATAGTATTCTCCCGGATAAGATTTTTTTCGATTCCTCAATGAAAAGCCTTTGTAGAACTATTTTGCGAAAATTTACTCAGACCATATGGTTATAGACTTGCTGGGTTACAACAACGTTTTTGAAGGCGTTGAACCTTTGTAAATTTTTGTCTCGTGTTAGAAGAAATGTTGAATGATGAAATTTCATTTTAATTTTGGTTGCAGCTATTTTCTCCACTACATTTCTACGATAACCGTGTTCTTTTCTATAATATTTCCATTATTCGTAAATGCTAGTGAGCAAACATGACTAAGTAGTTCTAGATTACGCGTTGAACTTTATTGGTTACTGAAATTTAACAAAAAAACAAACAAAAATGTACACAGTAGTGGGTTCACCGTGAAGGAAAGGGGGTGGCTTATAACAACGTACACGTCGCGTTAAAATCTGTATTATAATACGCTTGTACCTACCTACCGTTCCGTCACGCTTCGCCACTTCGGAAGTGAAATTTCAGGTCTCGAGCGCAGTATCCTGTATACGGGCTGCATGTTTGACTATAAAATGCCAGTCTTCGTGGCACATTTTCAGTTTCCCTAATAGAGTTCAGACTACTCGCATCATCAAGAAGAAAATTGTTTCCAAGACCAGGCTATCTCTGCCCTGAACCTCTAACCTCTGTCCAACACTTGAGAGGACCGCTTCTCATGGGCTGGTTTACCTAAAGTGTATCTAAATTTCCGTGAAATTTTTTTCACGGGATCCTGGTAGCATGAATAATACGCCTAACAATGTGAGGTAATTGAAAAAAACTTGTATCATGGATACAGCGCACTGACTGATGTGTGCATTTGACAAAACTGAGTTAAAATCGGCTCAATTTAGGGCAAGTTATTGATGTTCTAAAGTGAATTACATGTTAAGTTTCTGTGGGCGACTCGGTGCACATCACTCCTGTGGCACAGAGACCGTTGAGCCCGTCGGTAAATTAGTCCTGTGCTACTTACAAGTCGCAATTCCAAGAAACGGAAATAATTGGGTCGCACCCCATTTGCTGACACCCTGATGGTTAGGTTCTTTCTTCTATGCTCACCATAATTGTTATTATTAACGAGCATTTAAATTACCATGTATCTTTTCGTAGTGGTTCTTCAAAATGGAGATACATAAATAACTAAGACGCATACATGCATTAGAGGCGACAGCTCACGGTAACAATTAAACATTAAACATAACAATTAAACATAGCAGATGAGCTGAAATTAGCGAAGTGCACCATGACTCGCATGTGCGTCATGGGGCGGCGAATGTGTTGATTTAGAAATACGCCGTGGACGGAAGACTGAACATCTTTGTCAAAACGTGTGTGTTTGTGTGTTCTCTGATGAGTAGAAGCATCACGCAATTACGAGAACCCTGATTTTTAGATAGTGGTGAAAAGAAGGAAACCCCGATTCACTATATTAATGCTTTTGATTTAGGGCATTTCCTATTAATTAACTCGGGTCAGCGTATCCATTATGCTGGGTTTCCTTTTTTTTCACCGTACAGGGTGTCCACTAAAGCATTGAGCCGCTGGTAGCTAGGATACCAAATCAGAACTCTCTCAACTTAGTCTTACTTTGTAAGACTCCAGTACGGATTTAGTATCGGCTAAGCATGTAGTATCTGAGCTTAGTCTTAATTAGCAAGACTACCACACTGATTTAGTATCATAGCTTAGTAGGTAGTATCTGAGCTTAATCTTATTTATCGAAAGCTTGTGAAGAAAATGGGTTTTATCTGCTTACTTATCTTGTTAAAAAAATGAAACTCCGTTTCCCAAAAGGAAAATCAATCTCCGAAATAATCTTACTTAGGATTATAACTACCAAACTTATTCAGTATCTCGGCTGCCAGGAGCTAATTTATAATAGACTTATTCCAGTGATTCTGGTGCGGCACGAACCTTCTGAGGAGGAGTCATGGAGGTACCCCGTGGGAGTAAACATGTCCTTCACCTTTCTCTTTTCACGTGCGTTAGATTGCTAGAGTTTACCGCCCCTGCTACGTACACAAGCTGAGCGCCGTTGCTCTCGGCACCGTCTCGCAAATGATCAGCACCTGGAGGCGTCATTACGCGGCAACCCGCCAGCAGCCAACAGCTCTCGAGACACCAAAGACCGCATTTTCATTATTGGCTCTCATAGATACATGTGTGGTTTTATTCAGGGGTATAGAGCTGGGGATTTTTTTTTTGGTTGTGGCTACGGAGCCACCGTATCGCTTCTTTTATTGGTGGGGCGGAAATTGTATTTATGGCGGTCGGCCCGCAGCTCCTGACGCTCCTCCATCGGGCGAAATAAGCCTGCCTGCTCCAGCGGCTTTGGATTCATAATTCCTCCTTTTATTAAGCGCGTCAATGCAGCGCACGCTTCTGGGACGCCTGCGAACCCTTTTTGATGGCAGTGGGTGGGGCCACATGCCGTTCTGGCCGTGTGCCTGCGTGGAAACCATACCACTTTATTTCTTTCTTGGTTACCCCGCGAAATGAAACGCTGGTAATTGTCTTCATGTGAGAATCCAGCTTCCGAGGTCGGGTCAACGAGTTTTCAAATATACCTTTCTTCAGTAGAGTTAGAGTGGTGAGGAGTACACGGAAACTCGTGGGACCAGTGACCGCTTTCTAATGCTCAACAGTAAGAGGAGTTTGGAATTAACACATGATTGGCAGGGACGATAGTCAAATTACATGGTGCAATATGTTCGCAGTAGAAAGTGGTGTAACATGCATAGTTTATTTAGTTCTGAAGTGACGGTCAGTTCCGCCAGCTGTAGAGCTACAGGTGCTAGGGGCCACTAGCCCTGGGGCGACATGACCATATTACTACCACTTGTAAGAGCCGAGTTCTTGGAGGGCCGGCTGAGAGAGATCAGCTCCAGTCATCTGTTCCGATTGACACGGTCACCTCTCACCGACTATTGAATGGATTGTAATTATACAGTCATTGTGTAGTGACTATTGTAATTGTATAGTGACTGTATTGTAATAGTATTGTGACTGCGACGGCTATGCCATTCCAAGCGACGGAGTACTCAACCAATCCTGAAAATTTTGAAACCGTCCATATCTATGTTCGTATGCGTAGTTTCTGATGTCTTACAGAGTTGAGATGTCTTAAACGTAGCTTAAAAAACACAACGACTAAAAATAGAGGCGTTTTTTAAAGTATATACGGATAGCTGCCGAAGGACCATAAACAACTCTACGGCGGCACACCACTGCGGCCCGAGCAGGAGAGAGCTCAAACTGTATTGAAGCGTTCAAGTCCCGCAATTCAGAATGGGTTTCAACTTGTACAAAATTCCACGTGGAAGTTCAGGGCTGTCTCACGGAGACGCTGGATGATCGCCTGCGTGGAGAAGTAGGACGACTTCAAGTCGATGTATTTTTAGTAACAGCTTCAGAAAT
>VOMN01129602.1:0-16307 GCA_014899125.1 Orchestia grillus | reverse complement strand
CCAGGGCACAGCCACCCAGGGCACAGCCACCCAGCACCCAACCACCCAGGGCACAGCCACCCAGGGCACAGCCATACCCCACAAAAACATGTAACGCACTAGCACGTAACATACATCCCCCAGCACTCAATGACCCTGCACACAGCCGCGCGACAACACTCAACACAACACACAAGTTGACCTGACCGCCCCGCCACGCACCGGTGTCGCCCTGCGTGTACACAGGCCGGTCGGTGTGCACCAGCACGGAGGGGCCGAGCGGCTTGAACGTCAAACGAGCCTCCCTGCTGAAGGCCGAGCCAACGAGCCAGCCCACTTCAGAGCCCTCGACTTTGAGCCGGTACTCGCCTGGACCACTCGAACTCGGGACCTGTAACGCAAATCATTAGGAGAGGGTTAAGTTGATGAATCGTAAGCAGCTGAATGACACGTGTGCATGGAAAAGATGAGCAAATATGAGCACCAATGTAAAGTAGGTAATTGCCAGGAAGTATGTGGTGGATTAAAAAACTTTCTCACGTATATCGATGGGAGAGGCTTGAGAGCCGTCGACTGAGCTGTGGCAGGATCAAGTAAACGGACGCGATGAGCAGTAAGGGAATGTCAAGACCAAATTACGGCAGGTATTACTAAAAAAGCGCATAGTAGATCCAGAGAATTTTTAACGCAAATGAGCGACAGGAAGTTGAGCGCCGTCTGATGAGCGACAAAATTCCAAGTTTGTCTAAAAGATCAGAAGCTAAAGTCTGTCAAAATCAAAGTGTGTTTAGGAATCGCCTGCACGCGGAGTAAAAAAAGGGACGTGCGATGTATTGAGCGTGAGGTATTGAACGGCTGACCGTTAACGTGAGATCGGATCAGAAGAGCACCAGGTAAACCTCAAAGTTGTCTCTTTTAGAATTGTGCTGCTAAACGTGAAAAGAGAAAAGTAAACGTACGAGATGAGGGGGCTAAAAATAGAGAATAGAGCATTTTAATAATACATTCTATAAATAATTAACATTTGGTCAGTCACCAATTAAAAAATCAGCGAAACTCTTAGCTTTTTCTGTGCCTTTTTTTATTGTTTTCACTAATCTAGCACCTCGTGCCTGGTTTGTTATGTGAATGCTGGTTCGTACTTGCCTCTCATAACTTATTTCTTTCACAACTGTTGCTATAACTGACCAGTAGGTTGAGTTGGTCCCGAGGAAACTCTAATACAACATAACTAGTAAGGCTNAGCACTTCCTCGAGGAAAGATTTCCTAATGCGCGTAACTCTGCTATCTCAATTAAATATCTCCTTTTTAGGTTGATTAGTTCAATAAAAAAAATTACTTACCCTCAAAAACTCTAAAAATAATTTTCGTTCACAAAAGTTCCCCTTTGAAACTCAAATAAATACACTCGAGCGATAATGACGTTGCGCTCACATAAGGCGATCAGGAAAATTTTCAAAATGCTAAGCCTGGTCCGAAGAATTTTTCCTCGCAGAACACTCCGTAAGCGCTTTAGCTGGCGTCGAACGAAGCTGAGCGCCAAGCCAAGTTTGAGCATTTAAATCGCACGAAGTGATCTCCAAGTTCTGGCGGCGCGAGCAATAAGCTCGTTAGGGCGAATGCAGAACTTTACGGAGCGCTTGGTATTATGAGACCCTAGCGGGGCTTCCAGAGGTGTTCGCAGCGATTTGGTCGTCAGCAACGGTCGGCCGAGCCAGCCAGTCACACGCCAAAAGAAACGCTAAATTTCAGACGCAGACGAGGGAGCTAAAACTTTGATACGCTCATTAGTAAGTCAAGTCTGAATATTCTTCTAAGCTGAGCAGAAGAGTTGATTCTATAATATTCGATTTTAAGAAGCTCATCAGTACGTCATGCCAGAGTATTCTTACGAGCTGAGCATGAAAGTTGTCTATGATATACGAATGACAAGGTTGATTAGTTTATTAAGCTAAAATTTTCTTTGGGGGAAAACATAGGAGTTTATCTAAAATATGTAATAAAATGTGCGATTTCGGGGCACATATTTTTTATATTTTGAATCTTATTAATTTTGAAAGTTGTACTTCACAGTAAATCTGTGAATCCAACTTTGGTCACAAATGAAGATTAGGACTAGAACTTAATTTCTTCTCTGATTTCGATAAATTCCTTACCTTTTATTTGAAATACTGTGATTGTAAGCTTACCGGACAAAAAAATTAAAAAGTTAGTCACCTGCAACTAATATGGTGTAGGAACTTCACGAGCGCAAATCATGGCGGCATTTCTGGGCGGCACTGAGTCTACAAGCGTCCTAATATACACCTGGTCAATTTTAAACCACTCGTGCAACAACTGATCTCGAAGTGCGGCCATAGAATGCGGATGATCTTCCCAATGCCTAACTTTTCGTTTTAGGTGGTCCCACTAATTTTCCATTGGATTCATTTCTGGTAACTTAGCTGGCAAATTCAGGTGCCTTACCAATCATAAATGATAGTCATTCTAATTAATGACAGTTCTAGCCCGATGCACCCGGCAGTTTTCATCCTTAACGATAGGCTAAGCGACACGCCTTCCTACCCTCAGATATTGTGTAATTGGCAAAACTTAGTAATCCAGCAGCTTAATGTAGCCAGGCTGGTCAAGTTTGACGGATACCGCAACTAAAGGACCTACTTCTTTGTAGTTGGAACTGCCTCAGAACATGAGACTCTCGAAGAACAATAGGTGACTCATGTTTTGTTCTGGAAGCTTATTATACATAAATTTACACCTCATATTTACCCGAAGACAAAGACACAAAGTTTTGGACGCAAGAGTTGAAGGTGTCGGTGACAAGAAACACAGAGCCCATCCGTCAGAGAATAAGATTGGCAGGAAAGAGATGAAGATTTGAAGAAACTCCATGATAGTTGAAGATTAGCAGAGATGATCGGTAAAAACTTCTTGAGATGATGGTTGATAATGAGATGAAGAATGTTAGAGATGAAGATTGATATAAAAGAAAATAACAAAGCCGACCGATCGACAAATCTAAACGGTAGGTAAGAATAACACCAAGAAGTGCCATTTTCAAAGAAAACTAATGACGATAGACTTGATCAGAATAAGCCTACACAATTAACAAATGTACTCGCTTAACTCGCAAACAAAGTCTGGGTTTTCAGATGACTTCGTCTGTCTTGTAGGTAAATCGTAGCTGATATTTCAGTACCCGATTTGAAGCATTTAATCGTGTTCACTTTGAGCAAAAATACTCTGTGGCTCTGACAGAAAAATATTTGAAAAACTTGACTCACCAATTCTCTCAGCTAAGCTAAAGTCCCCGATCGCCACCTCAAAGTAAGCTCAGGAGTCCAACTCGATTTCCGTTCATCGCAATTAAGAGTTAGTTCATAACTCATCCTGTTGCTTAACAGCAGAAAGTCTCCAAGATTCATATGAAACTTTACTTTCATATCATACTATTGAAACAGTCGCTCGAACTTCAGCTCCATTAAAAGGCTCCGTCGCCTCTGAATGCCGGAGAGCCTAGGAGACCGCTCTCGATAACGGCCCATCGCTTTCATATCGTTAAATTTATTAGTGTTATTACATGTGTAAAAAAAGGTAAATTCAAAATTTCCCGACATGACTACAAAAGCATTGCAATGCCATTTTTTTCTCATTTTTCAGTCACGGAGAAATGGGAAAATAGGGGTTTACTCAGGAACACGACAGAAATGAAATGTGTCACATAGCTCTGTCCTCGGGCTGAAAACTAAGTCCAGGAGACACACCCGGCACTATCCTCTCCATCTACGAAGTCCATCTACATCTGCGCAAGGAAATCAGGGTCGTTTCAGAATGAGGATGGGGCTCTGTGGCGCAAGTGATTGCGTGTTTGCCCTTTAGTCAAAAAAGCCCAAATTCGACTCTCTGGACGTAGTGTTTCCTCGGTGAAGGAAGGTTAAATTTTGCATTTCTTAAAGAAGAATCGGCACACTGGTCGTGGCTTTAGACGGCGTGCTCGAATCACATTCAAGATATCGAGCGGTGTAGGCAGCACCGTCGCTGCGTCAACACCAAAGAATAAGTTCACCAATGCCGCGTAGGCACAACTTCATGGACGAACGATCGGCTCAGGAATAGAGCCTTCAATTCTATAAAGATCAGAGCCATTTTTAATTGATGTTAGAAACAATGCAGCTTAGTCTTAAATTACCACAGCTTCCTTCAAAACTAGGGTGACTATGCACACGAGTGCAGAAACATTTACAACTCTGTACGCAATATTTCGATCAGTTTCAAAATAAGCAAGTCCTTATAGAGTTAAGAGAATATGCGAGGAAATGCAGAGGATTTTTTATTAGCCAACGTAAAATGACTGACAGTCAACGACCGACGCTAGACACTAAGTGATGATTGGCAAGTCTACATCTAGCTGAAGTTTTGACGTCAGTAATTGTTCGGACTGATGGCAACACACAGAGTGGTCATCCACAGGTGTCAACAAAGTTCTGCTCGTGCTTAATGATGGCATCAATAGCTATCATGGATGAGTATCCGACTTTTTTTTCATGCTACTGTTAACATATTTAAAAATACATAATCTTTTCGATCCATGCAGTCATTTTATGAAAGCTAAATATAGTTCATACATTTAGGCGAAAATTCTGCGACGTAATGCGACTAGATTTGCATGGTGGTCGCAGGGTTTCTTTTGGCGGTAATCAGAAATCCGAGTGACAGCGAGGGCACATTGCCACCATGTCCACGGACTGGAGCGTAGCAATGGAGTGTATAAACCACTCTGCAAGCACTCTGTGTATAAACGCGGGTTCCCCTCGAATGAGATCATAGGGAATATCGGTAATGACCACTCAAGTAACAAAACAGAGAAAAAAGTTTCAGTTACTAGATTGATGTTGCGTACGAAAGACGAAGGAAAAGATTTTGAACGGACACCGTAGTGAAAAAAGTACAAGAAATAGAAGCAACACAGCTCGTTTAAAACGACATCTTGAACTTTCTTCTGAAAATGCGAATGTCGTACGCCGGCCATCCTACCTCTACAATACTCACTCATACGCTTTCCTTTGCGAACTTTCTCCGAATAAACCCTTAGAAAAGTTCGAAATCATTCTTTCCTCATTTCATATCAACCATCGTTTCTGTATTTTATGACTCCAGACTGCTGCGTTATGAATACACTCGATTCGTCTCATATCATGTATATATGTGCATCAAAAATGCCAAGATGTGCATCAAAAATGTATAAATGTGCATTAAAAATGCATAATATGTGCTGCCCTATACCACCTCATGCCTCCCTCAGTCTGCCGTCTCCGCATGGAACTCTCAGAGCGCTGGTTATTTCTTCTCCAGTGCTGGCAGATTTCATATCCTGCAAAAATTAGTTGCAGCTTCGAAATTTATTGTCAAATCCCGAAAATCAATCAACACATCGACGTTCATATTACGATTTGGGACTGATTGAAAGTTCAACACATACCTGTGGTGTGTTTTGAGTATGAATCAAAATGTGATAAATGTATTCATGATCTTTAACATTCCTGAATTTAATTCAGCGTCCAAAAATGCAAACGATATGCATATTTATGTCGCAATATCAATCGCTGCAACGTTTAGCCCAAGATTGCGAATGTTAGCATGAAGTCACATGTAATTTTAGATCGGGTTCAAATGTTGTTACATAAGTTAATAAAATAGTTTTCAAATAGGAGAACATGCACGAGCTTCTATTAAAATTAATGAAATGCATTACGAGCTCCATATTCACAGATTTGCCTCGCAATGCATTTGCAATAACAGAGTTTGTGAAAACTAAAACAAATGGAAATCCGTTGTTTGCTAAAAATCAGATAAGCTGACGCGTATTGTGCCTGAGAAACTCAAATTCAAAATTTGAAACAACTCGCTCGATGAAGCTATGTTTTATTTCGAGGATTCATTCACTGGAAGAATTTTCACAAACCTATACAACTGATTAATGATGGCAATTATAACTCAGGCTCAATTTCACGCAACTCTAGCATAACTTTGATCATTAAGCACGCAACTCCAAAAACTCGGAGGAAAATAGGCGGAGCTCGACGCCAACCGACGCAACAATCACATTCAATCATTGTACGGTAGATGTTCTTTCTGCCGCGGCGAAGGCACAGCGCTGAAGAATGTCAATAGGCAATTCTCACAAGCGAAATAATTTGTTTGTTTGCCATTGCGGGGCGCTTTAAGCCTCATCCAACTGTACAAAGTTGGCTAAAAAATCGCTTTAGTTGCCGTTCCCGTGCAGTGCCTGATGCATAGCTGGAAACTGAGTTATTTCATTGCGGGACGAACTTACATGAATGAAATTCTTCTGTGTATCCCGAAAGGTAGTGAATCTTTTAAGGGATGATTTTTTCCATGTCTAGGATAAAGCATTCGGGAAATACATCAAAAATCAGAGTTGTATTCCAACCTTGGCGCATTCCATTAGATCGAGGATTCATTTAAGGGGATAATTTCCTCTCACGCTTAGGGTGGAATGTCGTAAAATACGTTAAAACTCTTGGTTGATTGACTCAATAAGATGCTCTGGGCGACAGAAAAGTGCAAATAAAATAATTGCCTAGAAAGAATAGAGCCTACATGAGAAATCATTAAATCAAACGTAAAATTTTCAGAACTTTTAGTACCGGAGAGTTAGATTGCGAGTTGCTGAATGTGGCGAGGAAGAAAGTACTGAAAATGAAAATTTGAACCTGGAGTGTTAGGAAAATTGTTCATGGAGGAAAAGGGCCATAAAATTTGAAAGATAAGTGAGGTATCAATTAAACAAAAGAAATATAGCATTAAGAATGGTACTGAACATGTCGAGAGACAAAGCGCACCACAGCCTTCAGTTCCCGTGATAGCAGAGGGACTTTGGAAAACCTCGAACCTACGCGCACTTGTGATCAACAAGATCCCTGTCCATAGAAACAGCAAGTTAAGAAAGAAGAGGAAGAAAAGATAAATTGTCAGCGAAGAAGCATTGAAATTAAAAGAAGCAAAGTGGACATGAAGTATAGAAGTCCCGAAGACCTAGCTAGAGCTGAGGTAACCCATCGGTGTCACCCTGGGTACGCCAGTCCCCATAACATAGGATGGACAAATCTAACCAACCGTAGTGCTTATGGCCCATTCTATGCCCCCTGAGGGGTTTCTGTACAAAGGTAAACAACGTGTAATTGTAAAATTAATTTGGTTGCTATAGTCTTACGTGAAGATGGAATAAACTATGAAGGGCGTAGACAAATTAGAATACGAGAGAAGCCCGAACACAAACGTCATCTATTTTGGTCCCCTCCACCACCTAGACGACATCCGTGAGAAGTACACGAAGAATATTGAACTGTTATCACAGTAGCCTCCGTGAACGGCAAAACCGAAATAAGAAGGTGGCTGCGGTCAAAAAAATTTGCAATGTTGAACTTTCCCTCTCAAGGAAGAAGTGATAGCCTTGGTCCCGCGCTGCCGCGCTAGAAAATTACAATACTGCTCCTTATTATTTGATGTCACGAGCAAACTTGCACAGTACAGCCAGCAATGCACGGGACTTAGCGTTTTTTTTTCAGATGCTTCCCACTCCCGTCTTGCTGCACTACCAGGCTTCGCTAGACGCCTGGTTTAACGACAAGAAAATTCTTACTCTGTTTTTAAGCTTCAATTTTGGGGGATTTGTCTTCGTGTTACAGGACTCTTTTGTAGTAGCAATTACTCGAGTCCTGCAAAATTCCTCCATCAGTAACGGCAGGGCTGAACATCTAAGCACGTTATGGCACGGGACTTGGGTAACAAACCCAAGAATGGGCTCTTGCCTCGTTTCTGTTGTCATATCCCATTCTAAAATTTAGAATCACAACCTCCTCTTTGCTAGAAGAGAGTGATCCGAACGTGAATATAATGGCGTCTGCTGCTAGAGCAAGAGAAAAAAATACCTATAGAGGACTTTTTAGCGGCAAAAGTTATTGAAAGAATCAGAAACACAAACCTCGTTTGGGTAGATTTACAGAGATGACACACGTTCGAGTACCACTAAAACGAGCTGGCTGTACTGCTGGCAGCTCTCGCTTCTCATCATCACGTGGTCCAATGACGCAAAACTTCTGCTTTTCGGCTGGAAACTGTGCAGGCGTTGCACAAGAAACTCATGACGCGCGTCAATATGGCGAAGCCTAAATACTCTTGAGAAAAGTTGCTACAAGAAGCGAGCGAGACCAGGCAGTGTCGAGAGGTGTTCGTGCATGTCTACACGGAGCGACCAGGGTTATTTGGTGTGCTAGGCAAGGCAGCTGTCGCCTCACAGCTTCATCTTAGCTGGTCCAGCACCCTCCATTGACTGATGGACGAGAAAGCACAGCCATATTGCTGCCCATGGTCCAGCCTGTTCCAACAGCTGTGCACTTATTACAGCCTCCAGTATGTTCACTAACATGATACGCGCACCAAATGAAAAAGGGCTCGAGCGTTCACTGCGACAAAGGCTTTTCTAAAGTTGCATTAATTATAATTATAATTCGCAAACGAGGAATATTTTTTCCACGCCTGACTTCTTTTTATACGCAGCAGAGTTACCAATATGAGATCCCGCGCAATTCGGGGAAATATCTAACGGCGAATGACGATATGCCTTAATTACCTATGGCTACGACGAGCGAAATAATTACCAGCTGAAAAACTAAAATTTCAGCAGCTCTCCCTAAAATAATAGGAAGTCGTCTGAAAACTACTGGCCTAACATTCTGGAAAAAATGTGTATTCGCTTACAAAATCAGGAGCATTCTCGTTGCAGTGAAATACTAGCGGGGTACAAATGAATGAAGTAACATACTCGTAAATACTACCAAACTTGACCGAGACGCTCATCCGTGCTTCTGAGAGTGCAACAAGGTCCCCACAAACCCTGGCGGGTGCAGTGCCCGTCTCTCGAGGCAACAAGGGGCGTCGTATTGCACGCAATTCGAGTCTGTCGCTGTTGAATTTATACCTGGAGTTGAGTTTTCTGCAAAGTCCAATATTTCATTCAAATTTGTAACTTTAAACGATGCGACATATTCACACTACAGTTTCATGCATGCAAAAAGATTTAAGATTTAAAGAACATTTACCTTATAATATTAGAAACCTCGTACGTGTACATAAAAGACGCTTCCACTTCGGGGAAACGGTAGACCAAAGACGTTCCATACTTCGAAAAATGGTGTGTTACAGACACTTTTCATTTTGAGAAACGGTAAAGCCAAGTCATTTCTCATTTCATGAAATTTTGCCTAGAAGGCGCTTTCTCTTTTGAGAAACGGTAGGTCAAAGACATTTTCTACTTTGACAAATGGTAAGTGATGCACATATTTTATGTTGAGAAATGACGTTTTCTATTTTTTAGGTACTCCTTCATATCTTAACTCGCTCTAAATATTTTTCTAAACATTTCTGCAACTCCTCGCAGTTTCGGGTCTGCGAACAGTACTGCGGCTCGCAGTTACAGGTCTACAAATAACGCCGCAGCACAGTTACAGGTCTACAAATAACGCCGCAGTGCAGTTACAGATCTGCTGGTAATGACACACGAATTGGAGCGGTGCTTTAGCTCTGTAGTCACAAATTCAGTGTCACAAGCGTGAATCTTTCACACTGGCGGAGCGCTTCCAGCATACACAGCCTCTTAACCCTGTCACTCCCGTTGGGATAATGCGTCCCACAGATTTTGTGTGGGAGTTTTGAGGAGCAATTGGCGCCTACTCCACATTTGTGACGTCACAGTACTTACGCATCGCCAGTTACTTGCGGCCTCGTGTCAACTCTCAGCCAATTAGATTCCGCTTTCATCAGTGGCGCAATGAACTCCATATCACTTGTTCTGCAGGCGAGCCTAATGTATTCTATTATCCCAACTGGAGTGAAAGGGTTAAATATGTGCAAAAGTAATTCATCAGGTGTTTCAAATTACCATTGTATGCGTTTCAGTAATTTGTTAGGCCTTTGGGATATTTCAACTGTGAAGGAAATTTTGAGTTATTTCAAGCCAAAACGTGAAAATTGAGCAGAATTTTAATAGTTTTTCAGATATATGAAAAAAGGAAAATAACAAAAGAAAAACGATTTTGAGGCAACAAGAAATCTTTTTACCAGATTTTCTCACTCTACAGTACTTGCTCCTGTATTGCAATTTCACAGTCCATGAAGTACATATGTACTCACTAATTAAATGAATTTCTCTTTACCTGTACCAAAACTTCGTGAATTGACTTGTCCAAATAAAAATATCGATATACGTTAGATATACAAAGCATTGTCTTCTGGAATTAATTCAACAGATTACACTGTAGCAGCGGTGACCCCGCTGAGTTACTTCACGATTCCGGAGGTGCGACCCTGGGTTCGAATACCGCAGGTGCGACCCCGGGTTCGAATACTACAGGTGCGACCCCGGGTTCGAATACCGCCCATGCGAATATTAAAGATAAAAAACATTTGCCATTAACTTTCCTCACAACGCAGAAAGTTAGATTTATATTTCCCAAAAACGTCTGAAAAAACAGGGTGTACTACTACACTGTATTGTTTTAACTGAAGATATGGAAGGACTTCATATTTCAAATAAGATGCTAAAAGTTCACACACCCCATCTCCGACCATTGCCACAGCAAATTAGCTCAAAATAAAGGAAATTACTATCGAGTTCCTTGTCTTATTGAGCTTATTTCAACATTACGAAAATGTAATCTCGCGAGTGAATCTTAAAGTTAAAGATGAATTATGCCGGCCAATAATTTTGCTCAATTTTACATGTACTCAAATTTTTATGAGAATCGAATGGGCTCGTCGGCCAACCCAAGGCAACATTTGATGTCAAAAAGGCCACAACTTCAATCGCCCGTAGAAAACTCTTGAAGTATAAGATTTATCACAATCACAAAACATAAATTTACACAGCTTGCATCCCCTTCATGATACTACTTCACGATTGCCATTGAAATTATTTTTTCAGAACAAAAAATTATACAAATAATTCTGAAAAACACGAACCTCGCCCCTGCTATCATACAATAGACTCATTTATGTATTTATATCATAACAAAAGTTTGAATTTAATTTCCTGAGGTACCTGCTCAGCTTTTCAGCACTTTCACTTACAGCTTATCTTTTAAACAATATCGTGCACATACATTGCATTTTATAACGTATGCACAAAAATCACACAATGTGTTCTAGGGTAATATTTTACTTTTCGTGCTTAGCATAGAATTACGAAGTGGAATTTGAAATTTGAACGCAACTTCCACCCTCGTAATTTTAGGATTGTAGACTTACTAATCACAATGAAAGGTTTCATCGCAATTTACACGTTTAAATTTTATGGTTGTTATCTTACTCATTGAAATTCCGATGTAACATGCTCTGTATGTGACTGATTTCGAAATAAACATTTTTATTTTATTTTCCTCACATTTAAATGAGTTTATTCACATTTGCAGACGCGTTAAAACAAGTTGACTCACACTTACACCTACACGTGTGATTGAGTGTACTCCCATTTATAACCCCACGATTAAATGAGTTCACACGCTCTTACAGCCTCTCATATCAATTAGATTACTCCAGTCCCCTCCATCTGATAGCGACACAAACTGCAGGGTGCTTGCCTGCAGCGCACGTCTTTCCCCGGCTGCGAGTGATCGAGGTAAATCAACCAAGTGGAAAATGTCCAGTCGCGTGCACTTAACATAACAATAACCGTGTCAACCCTGGCCTGATAATACTGCGGGAAGTTCATTAGAATCTTTTGCGTCGAGCCAGTGAAGTCTGATGACGGAGTCACAAAACACCCTCGTAAAACTGCTCTGATGTTCATCACAGTCCCGGCCAAGGCACTAACTTGAGCACTAAATTTTAATCTGAGTTTTGGGCCAGCGATGAACGGCAAGAAAAATACAGGGCGGGCCGTAAGGGGGAACGCGACGGCGAATTTCATCAGGGACCGTGTGAGGCGCACAATTGTAAGTTATGGGAATTTGAGGAAAAACGAACAGCGGGAGAGGGCTTGACATTTACAGACAAAGAAAAAAGAAGCGGCGCGATGAAGATAGAACAGGAGCTTAATCTCGTCACATAGAACCTGAGCTTGGTTACCTACTCGGCAATCGAATTGCCGCCAGTGAATGATCTAAGAACTGGAAAAAACGTTTTTCATATATGTTGGAATCAGGAAAAAATAGTGTTAAAAGTGAGTTTTTTTTTTAAATAGAATACAACACGTGGTGCATAAAAACAGAGACTTCGTATTAGCAGTTGACAATTGTAAACAGATAGTAAGATAGGTTAATAGGATTTTATAAATAAAAGTTTAATTTTAAAGTGAACCCTAGATTCTTAGTCATCCTGATCTTTTATCCACGACATATTCTCATGCCCGCAAACTGCTGACCCCATCAAACACGTGATATTCGCCCCCGGTCTGACGGAAACTCTAATTCGTGCGGGACATCCTCTGAAATCATCATCCTGTTCTCGTACAGCAGTAAATTTTGACCTAGAGGCGAGCTCAGCACAGGTGCTGGTCATTGATTCAATGCGTGAGCTAGGAATTGCCATCAATTCCCGTACTATGATTTATTCAGTAAAATGTCAAATAACCTTGCATTTATATCTTTGCAAGTTTATTTGATACCAAAAATTGGTCCTTGCATACATCATTCTCAAGAGGCAGCGCCACACGCCTCCGTGCAGTTGCCCATTTTCCCCAGCAAGAAATGCACTGCTTTGAAAACCAACAACAATAATTAAAAGCTTATATTCCAAGCACGATTAATTAAGTTTTTTTTACGTCAGTAGAACTTGTAGCGCCATCGGCAATTATTCAGCTACTCGGTACGAAGGACAAGCATTCGTACATTTTAATTTAACCATTGAACCAATTTGAGCGATATTTTTTGCTTCAATGAAAATTCACAGGCAACGCACCTAAACATTTATGAATCCTGAAGATTTGCGCCGGCTCACGCCGAGGAAATAAATTCTTGAGATTACCTTACATATTTTTTACTCTGCTGTTCAAATATTTTAACACTTCTGGGTACAGCTTCATTTTACAATGTTTCTGCCACTTTCATAATGTTTCACATAATTGGAGACTAGCGATTCACAGAATTTTATTCGAAGTATTTTCGTCAATATTTTTACTTCGTCTCAGTAATTGCGTACAGCAAAACTCAGAAAAAGTGTTGTAACTCCATTCTCTGACTCGTTAACTTTGTCTAAGCGAACTTTCATTTTCTAAAACAAACAATGTGAAACTATTAAGGCTTGCTAAATACCGGTCTCATATTAAATATAGAAGTATTACTTTTTGAGATTTTAATCTCGACCCTCAGCTCATTCAAAAATATCACTCTAGTAAACAAAGCTTTAGTCAATAACTTGACTACATTTTACTCAAAGAACACTCAATGTAGAAGATTGGGTGCTACACTAATCGATCTTTGAAACCTTTTTGAAATATGCACATTTTGGTGAGCATTTGAATCGGTTCCGTTCCGGCTCTTGTCTGAATGTCGCACTCCGCCAGCGGCGCCAGGCATCCATTCCCTCTCACAGGTCCGGCTAGCGTCTCCAGGGCTATTCAACTCAATCGCCTTACACGCTTGGAATAACAGAATTTATAAAGAAATAGAATGAAGACGCTTTCACTTCAGCGAAAAGCATGCTGCTATGAACGAGCATTCATCGTTTTTCTCAGAAAATTTCATTGTTGTGAAATGAGGAATTCGTTCTTTTGAAACATTGTCGAGGTTAGGTTAGGTCAGGTTAGGTGCGCAGCAGCACACAGCATATTTTTGTAATATTTTTCAGAACAAGACTGACGTTTCATGGCTTATGCTTCCAGAGGCTGATTGTTTCCGTAAAGAAACTGAATACGAAGGAACGGAGACCGTACAGGCAGAAAAAATGATAATTGAGCCCTAGAATTGCGGCATTGAGCATTGGCCACAGTATGTGAAAGGCAAGAAAGATCAGGAAGAGAACTTTGCAAAATTTATATCGTAATAACTCCACAGCAATCTGCGTACAGAGCAGTCAAGAAAGTACATTTGGTGCTCTGAAGAGAAAAAACTTTTTTAACCCATAATTGGCGACAGTGTCGTTTTCAGCCGAGCCGTCGTCACAGGACGAAAACAGATCTTGTCCACTGATGAACTCTAAGTAAACTTCTATCTTCTGAGCCACGCATCCGATACCGCTACAATAGTACACAAGTCCGTTTTGCAGCCTGCGTTGCATTGAACAGAGCGAGTTTGCTTAGCCTTAACCTCAGAAAGACCTTTCTGGTCGTTTAAAAAATATATATATAACGGCAATTGAGTAAATGCGCTGAAGCTCATTGAATTAACTCGTCAATTACGTAAAAAAACAAGAATCAACGCTTTAACTTCCATGCCAAGAAAGTTGTATCAATTTAACGAAGTATACAATTGTTTTAAACACGTGACCCACACATTCTGTACCCTGCGCTGCATGACTGTTCACTGTTAATCATGCTGCCTTACATACCTTGGAAGTAGCTCAGGCACCCTGGTGTTCTACCATTTTGGAAATACTGCGTTTCATTTTCTTTCTTCCCGAGCATCAGTCCGCCCTGACCATCAAACCCAACTATTTGGCAGGCAAACTATCGCTTGTTAACGAGGCTACGCAGCACTCGCCATAATACGCTACACTCAGCATCGGCACCCATCCTTTAACACGCTAAACTCCCTTGGACCTCACACCCCTCAACACGTTACACTCACCAAAACCATACAACCTCAACACGTTACACTCACCATGACCACACACCCTCAACACTGTACACTCACCAAAACCACACACCCTCAACACCGTACACTCACCATGACCACACACCCTCAACACCGTACACTCACCAAAACCACACACCCTCAACACCGTACACTCACCATGACCACACACCCTCAACACCGTACACTCACCATGACCACACACCCTCAACACCGTACACTCACCAAAACCACACACCCTCAACACCGTACACTCACCAAAACCACACACCCTCAACACCGTACACTCACCATGACCACACACCCTCAACACCGTACACTCACCATGACCACACACCCTCAACACCGTACACTCACCATGACCACACACCCTCAACACCGTACACTCACCATGACAACACATTCTTCAGAACTTCGTTGTTCAAACGGACTCGAAAATAGTCGTTTCGAAATCCCGTAGGAATACCATTAGCCTAACCGAAACTGAGTTCGCGCACTGCACTCACCATGATCTCGAGGAGCTGCAGCTCGTCAGGCTCGCACTCGCGCTCGATGGCGGCGAGTTCAATGTTGTCCCTGTAGAGCGCGGCGCGCATCACCAGCGACGGAGAGGGCGGCAGGATGTTGGTCGCGATTCTGAACACGCGGCCGGCATGGACGTACCGCGGTACGGCGATCAGGTACGTCCTGGGGGGCAGAAATAACCTACATTAATGTGTCATTAAGCATTGACCGGTAAAATACTGAATTGATCATGAACAAGTCATTAATTTATTAATTAAGAACTTAATAATTACTTAGTCGTTATTACTTTGACCAATAATTGGTGTTTCGCGAATTTATCGCTAAATAATTCATGCGAGTTTGCCAATAATTCAATTCAGCATCAATAGAATTATCGATTTATAACATTATTTAATGGAGGAGACTGCAATTTGCCAGCACAACAAAGAATTTTGAGCGATTTCGAGATGTAACTTGAGCCTGGCACTTCTTTAGGAATATTGCGCACAATGTTTCATTAAAAACTTCAAACGAATATGCTTCCGAATATTAACGCACTGCATGTCGTAACACGTCTTTTGATAAGCCAGTGACACAGAGTAAGTGAAAATTAGGAGACAAAGTCAAGGCGTAAGAGATAGTTGCGAGTGACAAAAAAATGCTTTCAAAAAATTAGGGACAGCCAATTCTTGCTATTACATCAGTTGATCAAGTGGCATTGATTACTAACTTGTTTATTTTAAATATTTTTCTGTTTATTATAAAAACACCGTTAAGGATCATACAGTTTTTTATACAATTGATAATTAGCAACTATATCAAACAGCTCGGCTGAATTCAGTTCGAGAGCTCGGAAAATCAAACTTTTCGATCCTCACTGAAATTAATTTGATTTTAGTATCTCCTGAGAGCAATGTAATACTGTTGGGACTCCCATCTTACCGACAGTGTGAAACTGATGTAAGAGATAACTACACTGGGGAACACTTTTTCAGAAACTTTGAGTTGCATTGAAT
>VOMN01129594.1:0-22305 GCA_014899125.1 Orchestia grillus | reverse complement strand
GTCCAAGGAAAAGGGCTCATCTCCAAAAGCGAGCAGTTTAAAGTCTTTACGTCCGGTGATCTAGAGAGAAACTGGGCGGTACACTTTCCTATATAGGAATGGGGCTACTCCCTGTCGTGCTAGAACTATATTTAATGGCGAATACGTAGAAGCACTCTCGTCAGCAGTTTAGGCAATATGTCCCTTAGAAATTTGACATCAACTGATTCATTTACAGGAGACGGCATCAGGTATAGGCCCAATACGATAACCGCTGACAATACCAGCGCCCTTACATTGACACTAAACCAACATTGGTAGTTAAACCTATGCACTTCATGAGGCTTATCTTCATACCAATTGTGCAAGTTATGTGCTTTGAACGCTGCTTTGCGTGTAAAAGGGGCTTCTTCGGTGAAGAGAACATGTTTGAAGAAATTTTCATCGCCTTGCTCTTGCCTCAGGCACCAACTTACAAACTGTACACGAGGGATGTAGTTAGTTGGGAGCAGATCCTGAGCTTTCTGAAAATGGTAAGTATTTAGATTGTTGTCTTTGAAAACGTACCATACGTCTACGTGGTTTGGTGTTCCGACGTGACGTACAGTATCTCGGGAGCTTGCATGAAGCCTGTCGCAGGAGAATTGCAGCACGTCGTCCTCACCTGGATTATGTGATTCCCACGGCCGACCAGAATCTCTTCTGTTTGCCTTGAAGCTTCCGTGCTCGCGTAGACTACGAAGTATGTTTGTAAAAGTGTTATGTCCGGGCGAATACCAATTGTGAAGGAGCTCCTGGTACAACCTAGCAGCGCCTCCATGAGTGCCATCGGCTGAACCATAAGCCATCCGCATATTCTTCATTCCACAAGGGTGCCATGGTATCAACAGTGGCACAGCATGAACTTATTCATAAACATTTAGCAGTCGAGTATTCCCAGATTTATATGTAAAATTGAAAATGAAATTTGCGTATTAGACACGAAAATGTGACGAACTGGGCTTCAAGGTTGAATTATAAGCCTCCGTGCCTTGAAAACTAAACTGCTTTGAAATATTTGGAATTCGTGAATAGGTTTTTATTTTGCGTGTCTCTGCCTACCTTCAAAGTTTATGCCTCTCGGTTTTTGAAATTTTTGAACTATATTTTGTTGTAAATATACAGTTCGTTAGAGAAACACCACAACATTTCACACTTGCCAGAAAGCGGCAATCTAAACATTTTTGCGTCCATAAAATTTTGCCCAAAAATGTTTGGTTTTCGTCATACTAGACTACGTTCGAAAATCGGAAATTTGAAAAGAAAAAGCGGTTTGTATACCCTAAGAAAAACTTGCAAGTTTCACAACTGTTCATGCAGTTCTCGAATTAATTTTCTCAATTGAGTATTTAAATGAAACAAGATTTACTATATCGTATGGTCTATGCATATATGTTTTAATATAACATCTATTTTTGTTTTGCTAATGAATTTGAAAATAATATTTTTTCTGTATTTTATAGATGGAATTACTTGTTCCTGTACTCAGGTACTGAGTACAACAAGAAATAATTGAATGACAAAACCACTAAGACTATTGATGGAAGCGATCAGTAAACATGGTATCCTCCATTATTCAATACGCTAATGAGAAGGCCGGGAACTACTGATGTCAACTGTGATATCACATATGGTTGAATGGATCGACAAGCACTTTCAATTGCTTCCCTAAGTACTTCTAGGCTTGAGTATTGTTCTGGAAAAGATTTTAGAGACATGAATTTGAATTTTTTTTCATTCCGACTTGATTTGTCTAAATTATAAATTCAAATGGTATTCTCACTGGGAAGCCCTGCGGGCGGCGTAGGATACGCATTAGGATTAGGTTGGCCTATTGTATTCTATTACGTTGCCCACGTATTAAGCCACCGGTGTACCAACCTGTCAGTGGCGCGCAATGGTTTACTTGGGTGCGAAGGCTCATTTAATTTGCGACTACAGACACCAATAAAATTTGAAGTATTAAAATGTACATACATAAACCAATAATTTGAATATACATATACATATTTTTAACCTGAAATTCAAGGACGGCTACCGGCGAATCGAAGACGTATCGCCGGTGAACTGGGACGAAGAGGGACGATCATGGACGTGCAGAGCCAAGCAGGGACGTAACAATAGGGAATGAAACAGATGGCCGCGGCCGAATTGAAGCCGATAATTTCGGCCCAAAAGTGAACATTTCGTCTGTGATACATCAATATTCTCCGACGAAACGTCCTTAAGTTCGCACATGATCGTCCTTAATTCACAGGCGATTCGTCTTTGATTTTTAATGGGGTAGGGTGATCACGTAAAACGAAGCCTGAAATGAAAATAATATAATTAAAAAACTATGATATCCTTTAATTTTGTTTCGACTATACTCTTGGTTGGATGCGTACCAAAAAATGCTGTACGTTTGATCAAATATTTGCAAAAATATTTACCAATAGTAACTCTACTGGAAGCTGTCAAACACATTTTTGAAGTCGAACAATAGAATATAAACTCCAAAACTTCACTTTATTTTAAGTTTTTCAGAAGAAGTCGTTACAAGTACAATGTATTAAATCATTCTATTAAAAATATTGAGACCATGTTTTAAGTTTTAGTTCCTTTAACATGTCGTCCACTGCTTTTCACGCACTTATGAGCTCTTAATGGCATCGATGAAACAGTAGTTTTAATTAACTGTCGATCATTTGTTAGTACGTTGAATTCGGTAGTATTTCTTCATTTCAATTCTTTAGAGTTTTGAGGGGGAATGTACTTTCGTCTTTAAGTGTTTCAAAAGCAATTAATCACAGGGTGTTTAATCTCGGGATCTTTGATTCCCCGGATTTCGGGCACCGTTTGCGTGAGACACCCTGTACATTACAACTCTGAGAGAATACACAAAACACTTCATATAAAAACGATAAATTACGTAAATTAAAAATAAATCACGGTAGCTTTCGTTAGCTCACAAAGCAGCTGGACCGACAAGAGGACAAAGAATTTGGAAATCCTAATTGTGGCGTACTTTGATAGGAATTACGTCTTGTATGCTCGTGTTAAAAAAATGGAGATAGTACAACCTGTAATGAATTTACCAAAACAGTAGCGTAGCATTTGCTCTGCAAAAAAGCCTAAAGTCTCTTTCCATAGCTTCCAACGAGCTCTGTGGGTGAACTTGCTGGTATTTTCAACTAATTTTCTTCTTTATTTTTCCAGTTCTGCGATATCATACATGAACTCGTAACTTTCATTACTTCCATTACAGAGGGATCTTTTACATGAACTCGTAACTTCCATTAATTCCACAAACATTCAATTGGAATGAGCTCAGGAGACTGGCTTTCTCATTCCTGGGCATTGATTTTGTGATCCCTGAGGCAATGCTGTATTTTTGGGCCTTGTTTTTTGGATTGTTGACATGCTAAAATATATCGGGGACGTATAATCGTAATTCTGAACTCTCCTAAAGATATTCGATTAAATGTTTATATCTTTTGATGCAATCATTGTTTTCTAACTAACTAAAATCATTTCTCAACCCAATTAAACGAATAATAGCTCCAAATAATCTCCCTTTCTCCGTTGTACTAACAAATACATAACTGTTAGTATGATGTTCTCAGGCTATGACTACTAAGTTGATATTTTCCTCCATACATGGTGGCGCATATTCCATCCAAAAAGCTAGGTTTTTGTTTCATCTGACCAAATACCTTCTTTCCAGACCTGCTCTGATTCATTTTCATACATGTTTCATAAATTTAACACGATCGAGCACGTGTTTACGTTTTAGAAACTGGGTAATTCTTGAAGTCCTACGTACAGTTAAGTCCTTTACGGTACAATGATTTTTTAGTTGTGTCCCTGCTTCCAATTCCAGTCTTTTTTAGGTCACTTTGAATTTTTGACGTTACAAAATAAAATTTTCTTTAAATTTTGGGCGTTAGATAGCTCAGTAGTTGCGTACGATTTGTTTGACGACACTTCTTTGGATGTTCGATGTTAGTTGACAATTTTTCCCATTTCGAACAACAAGAACGATTGTACTTACAAGCAAGTCAAGTGGGTGTCCCCTCTTACCGGAGGGGCGGGGACGAACCCGCTTCATAGTAATATTAGGACTCATTCCAGTGAGTTAAGCCATATTCTTCTTGTCAATAATTTTTAGATAATTTCCAGATGTGACAAATTCAGTCCAAAGCTTCTAGAGAGTATTTCAATCCTACCGGCAGAAGCCACTTTGCATGTTGCTAAAACATCTGTCCCACATAGTATTTTACCTTTCATGGACTCTTTTGGTCCTACTCTAGTATTTTATTTTCATTGGTGGTATCTCAATTCTGTATTTACCTTTACAGATATTGAAGATGAGTGTTGCCACTCGAAAGCTCAATTTCAAAAAGACATGTTTTTACAAAGGATGTGTTTGCCTACCTTGGTTTTGCTATAAGTTGGTTTATTGCAAAAAATTAATTCATATTGCACCGAGTTTGCTACGTGAGCAGTCTGATCAACAGAGTGTTTAAGTCATTGGGTCTGCGCATAAATATATTTTTACTCTGAGTTTAGGATTCTTTTGATTGACTTGCGAGTTGAATTCTTATGAAGACGGCTTCGGACGAGGTACCATGTAATAATATAAACTAGTCTCAATGTACACGTACTTAGTTTACAATGTTTTGAAACTATGCTGCCAAAGTGATCTGCTTACTGAGTAAGCCGCGTATTGAAAGCTTTGCGTATTGCTTAATTATTGATTTTCTTCACCAGTTGCCGCGTGTATAATTTTTTCAGTGTTATCACGGAAGTTTTGTTACTCCACCTATGAAGTAAAGATACTAGATATTATCGAACATTTCTTTCTATGTTTGTAAGTGCATAGTTATCGTAACAGTCGGAGCTCACTCACTCGGTCAGAAGCCATATTATTTACACGACTGCCGTGATTGCATATTATCTTTAATATCGTAAAATCAGAAAGAATTCAACACAATTGTAAATTCCTAAAATCAGTTACCGAAGAAGATCTGCGATATACATTTTCCCAACCGTCGTTCACACCTACGGCCAAAAACACGTGAAGTGTTTTCATCAACATTTTAACGCAGACCATATTTAAAAACTGCCAGGAAAATTTAGTCAGTAAATGTATGTTTTAGCTGAGCTTTTGCCAACGTTTCTGTTAAATAGACAAAAGACAAATCTAACGTAGCATTTTATGGTTCGAACCCCGTTTAATTCAGCATGCATTTCGGAAAATATCGTAATTGATGTATTTGAAGAGTTTGATTATGTTGGATAAGTTACCGAGGGCGTAGAGCACATAAAATATTGGAGGAACATTTATTAACGCACGAAAATGCTACCTCGAATGCTGAGACCAAAGTAGACTCGAGAGCAAAATGAAAGACTTAGGATTTAGTGAGATATACAGAATTATTCTCAAGGCAATTCAGATTGCACGTGATCCAAAGTGAACTTCGTAATGCAGAGGCCGTTACCGGACGATGCCATCTATTCTAATGAGGATTAACAGCTTATCAGCTAATTACTCGGAGAACACTTGCGCCTTCGCAATTGTGGAGGCACTTAAAGAGCATATCCTCTTATAGGTGGAAAAAATCTTTTTCATGTCTACATTTTTCTAATTGGCTCTGTATCCCTTCAGTAAACCATGATTAACATATTTGTTTCTTATTTGGAGGTTTACCTATTAAAATAATATTTCAGCTGTAACTTAGGGGAACTTACGCAAAAATAAATTAAATGTCGTTCTACATTATCTATAACTGACTCTGACGTAATTCTACATAAACAAGTCACTTGACGAACGAGTGAAAGTATAACCTAAATTCTACAATTTTTTATTTTGTTCACTGAATGGAAATAGTAAAAAACCGCTCACGTAATTGAACTGTCACTGTCATGATGTCTGTTTCGGCTCATGAGGGCAGTGCATTTTGATGTTACGCACTATAAATATCTACAGAATCCCCTTGTTTCCCTGTCGATAGTCCGTCGTCTATTCGTACTAAAATAAGTCATTAATATTCGACGCATGACTGAGGTACTAGTAGCTAAGCCTCTGAACTAACCTAAAACACTCATATGAAACAATTCTGTAGCTGGAGTTGAACCGGGCATTGGAAAATTAAGATAAGAACACAGTTTCCGTGCAGGAAAGTTACACAAACGAAACTCCAATAAAAATTAAGCTTAAAAAAAGTACCAGTAAATGACACAAAAGTATTCATCCTGCAATAGGGATTTTTTGAATTTATCTTTAAGGTTACCCTAATGTCAAACGCAGGATATCCACCACCACTTTGCAGTGTGTGTAACATTGACTGTTGCATTAGTGATATGAACGTTATTTTTAAACCTCCTGTAGGTAATCAATTTTTTACTTTGTTTAAAATCCAAATAAATTTCGGTATTTTTGCTCAGATATATTTAATACGCTCTTTAGAGGTAGAGTTTTTAACGATGATCATTTCCAGGAATTTTGATGGATTAGTTCTTTCAATCTGGCCATTAATGATTTTGATACACGGAGGACTTGCAGTCCGTTGGTAGGAAAATTGCCTCAACTCACTTTTGTCTATATTAATGAATATTTTACTGTATTGAAACCAAATTGAAACGTTTCGTATAATTTCATTTGTTCTATTCGCTATTGAACATGGTTTTCATTAGGAAGAGCCGTAGAGTGAGTGCAATCATCAGCGAAAAGTATAAATTTGAAGAATGACGCGGATTCAACAACATTATTGATGAAAAAAAGAAAAAATGATACTCCAAAACAGACCCTTGGCGAACTGCACGACTTATATCTATGAGTTCTGATCGTTCATCACCAATCATAACATATTGTTTTCGATTAGTTCGGTTCGATCTGAGCCGATTAAGATCAAGCCCTCTGATGCCATAGCAGTTGAGCTTCGATAATAACATGTTGTGATCTACCCAATCAGAAGCTTAATGAAAATCAAGAAATACAGAAATACAAGCTTTTCTCCGTCCATATTTGAATAGAGATATTGTAGGTAATTAAGAATGGCCAGCGTGGTGGATTTTTAGGAACTGAAGCCATACTGTTTGTCACGAAGAAATGTTTTCTGTTAAAAATATGAGTGCAGATTTTTGTAGACAATTTATTTTAAGAAGTTACTGTAGATTGGAAGGGGAGAGATAGGTCTATAATAGTTGACGCAGGTTTTCTCACCACTCTTGAAGATAGGAGTCACACAAGCGAATTTCAGAGAGTCAAGAGAAATACCCAATGCAAAAGAAGGATTAATTAAATCTCTGCAAGGATTGAAGATATTAAATTCTTTGTACATTCAAGTATTTTCGCAGGGAACGATTTCAATCCCCCTGATGTATTTTTTAACGTATTCATGATGTCGACCATAATGAAAGCAGTAGGTCCAAAAAAATATATAATTATTTTCGTGGGTATGCTCCATATATTTCATGTGCTGAGTAAAATCTGTGGTAATACTATTAGCAGTTTTTACCGACATTGACAGAAAATTAGTTGAAGGGGTTTTCTACTTCTATGTCCGCTATATATTTCACCATCCTGAGTTATTGGTTAATTTTCCTCATCGTACGTTTTATTGATCAATTTTAATTAGATTCGTTACGTATGTCCTGAAACTGTCATATACAGCTGAAGTTATTTTCCCTGCGTGAAGTAATACAATGAATGCATACTTTTTTGATATTGACGATGGTATCTCGAGTAATCCATGGCTTTTGCGTGTTTTTTTGGCGTAATTGTACGAGTGACAACAGGACAACAATAATTATACGCAGAATTGACCCCATCAGTTAGATTTTACTACGTATTGTCAATGTTTATGACATAAACCATCTCTTTATTTGCAATTAGTGAAGGAAATGATTCCGTTTTGATAATACACATTGCTCGTTAGACTCATTTATTCTATGGTATTGATAAATTTCAGCCTGCGTCTCATTGCATGCATTGAATATGTTTTTTTTAATTAGAAACACCAGAAAATGATCGGATTTATCCAAAGTTTATATTCCTACGGAAAAATCAGTTGGATCTATAATTAATAAGTTCTCAATTAGCGTGGCAAGGTCTCATGAGACGCGTATAGTTACAGTGACTAACTGAAGAAGTGAGTTCGAACGCTTGGTATTAAAAAAATTGGAGGATTTGGCACAGTTTTCAAGATTAGGCTGATCGTAGTTAAAGTCATTGCAAACTATAATTTCATTATTAAGTGATTTCATTAAATAGTGGTAGAATACGGTTGAGTTCATTCAAAAACTGACACGCTGACAGGGCTTACAGATAATTCCCACGATAGCCCGTTTTTCGTTTTTTGATTATTCGACGAATACAGTTTCGATATGATCAAGTTTTGCATTTCCATTTTGGATGGCTTTAGTGTGAATTTGATCAGATACGTATTGATTCCTCCCCTACGCTTAGGATAATTTGATCAGATACGTACGCATTTATTCCTCCCCTATGCTTACCATTGTGTACTCCAAGGGCCAGTAGTAGCGTGATGGCCTCGTAACCGAGAGGATCCCGGTTCGAAACTGGCTGGCCTCAGGAAGGCATTTTCACGTTACCAGGGAGTACTTCCCTTGAAAAAAGAAGCTTAAACCACACATTCCTCACCTTGCTTGTAGTTGTAAGGCATTAAAAACCCAACAACAAAACGTGTAGGAACTAATAAATGTTCTTTTTGTTACGTAGAGAATGATGGCCGTCATAATTATGCATATGAATCATATTCTTCGATTCGTTATCCAGCCAGTTATTAATGAAACTTATTATTTCAAAATTACAGTGACGCTCTGAGATAGTACAACTTAGTTCATCTATCTTTCCATGAAATGATCTGGAGTTCCAGCGCGAGACGGACAAGAAGTCGTAATATTTTTTTTTGATTCGGTAAATTTTTATGTCACAATACAGACACAATTTACAATACCGTTGAGGCTTAGAGATAGCGGGTTAAAATGATGTAGATCTGGATCAATTTCAGCAAAAACCTGGTCACCAAGAAGAAAATAGAGCTTAAGTTTTCTTTAATGAATTGAATCCAACAGTTCTTTTAAAAATACTGAAGATGTGAAGGACTTATACCGTGATTAATGAAAAATACCACTATTTTAATCTACATGACAAACTAAAGGAATGGCACCACTGTTTGAAAATAAATGGCTCATGTATTGAAATACTGTGCAGTTTGATCTGAGGCAACCTAATCTTAAGAGCGTTGAAGAGCTACTTTGCATAACGATACACGCTCATGTAATCTGGAGGAGAAAGAGAAGATCATCTGTTCTGAAACAAGTTGCATACCATGACTGTAACAAGTCGGTTTTTAAAACTCGACCACGACCTTTAAATTAAATGAGCTTAAAGTTGGGATTCATAAGCTCAAAAACCACAAATTCTCAAATCATATTATTCAAGGCAGGAAGTTGAAATTTAGGTCAACTTTGCGTACGACTCCTAAAAACTACAATTGCAAAGATACTAAGGTTGTCGGAAGTTTGCCGATTGAAGCTCTGCTTATAAGCGCTACAAGGGATCGGCGAAATCACACATCAACATAACAACACTGAAGGCCGAAAGAACGAATAACTTGAGTATTCTATGAGCGTGAGCCACACAAAAGGACGATCAAACCCTTTTTTAGATTGGAATTTTCACAATTCGATAAGGATGAAAGCTCGGGTGATGAAGTACTGAGTACTTCTAAAAGCCGTCTAAGGAAGTTCGTAAAGCAATGTAACTTGAGTCATGGAGGGATTGGATTTACTATTTAGTAGTAACTTCTCTAAAAGTAAATAAAATACAATTCCAAAAAAATTCAGTACCTTCCAATTTTACGTTAAGGATAAGAATTAAAATTACGTGGAAAATGACTTTGCCAAATGTTCCACGACGTTCCAAAAAGAAAAAGGGTTAGTTTCCTTGCTCAGCGGTTTATAGTAGACAGTAAGTTAATAGAGGAAATAAAAACAGCAAAGTGAAGAACATAAGAGGTAAACAGCCAATATTTAACTGAGGCATATAGCCTAACAAACAAGTTTGGAACATTTCTAAAAATTTTATTAGGTTTAAAGTTTCAGAACTGCAGAAAATTTTATGAAATAATTGAAGCTGGGCAAGGGAAGCTGCGCTCACGTACGGAGTAATATAAACAAAAAAAATGATGAACAAGTATTTCTGCGGCAACGTAAAATGAAAAAAATATGAAGGCGCATAGAAGAACTGCGTCCACTCAAGTGCCCAGTCTGTGCGCAACCACTTAGTAATGTCCTGCTTCTTCCGAGTTTCGTATCAAATAGCACGGAAGTTATAATTTCTAACAAATTGTTTATCAGTTCATTCGCGATATTAGTTTTGTTTGGCTTTCTAACTCGCTGATCATTGACTTTCAGAAGCTTTTAATATCGTTCAGATGCATACAATTTAATGTTTCTCCATTCGATTACGATAAATGCTCGTCCGACGTATGTAGATGCTCGCCCAATCGTTTAACATCGGCTTACGAAGTAAACCTAAAGTGGCTAATTCACCTCAGTCTACTTTTTGTGTGAAATCCTAGTACATTTAAATTATGGAGAGACATAATTTATTAAAATATTCTCCGGAACGCTCGTTGTTTCGTATTACTAGATCAACATGAGGTATATCCCGCCAGGTCAGTTTGTCGCACCCTGGAGGTATGTTGATGTAATGAAAACTATAAAATTCAATATTTTATTGGACCACCTTTTACATCGATTACAGCTTTCATTTTACGAAGAATGGATACTACAAGATTTTTCAAACAATCTAATCGAGTGTTTGTCTATGGTACAAACACAAGTAAACGTTACGAGAGATCTTCCAACGAAGTACGAAGAGGTGTTGCGGCTTCCAGCTCCCTCATCAGTTCTTTCCATCAATTTAAGCCCTATCGAAATAGGGCTTAAATCATGAGACAGTGGCTGTTACCCATGAGTATTCATTGCCGTACAATTTTCCTTACGAAGTTCGAACAAATTTTATATCGGGTATAGATATAAAGACTATAACGGGCCAGAGTAAAACTTCAATCTCTCTAGTTTTAAACCAGTCTTTCGTGACCCTAAAGGGGTGTACGGGTGCGTTTTCCTTTTGAAAAATTGCCCTCTTCTTGTCTGGTTGATTCATTAATGGGATAAGAATATATTTTCGAACATATTGATATTCCGAGCAAAGATTTTTCCCCTTTCATCACTACGAAGTCGGCTTTCCAGACGCGAGAAAAGTTCTTCAAACAAAACAGATCTTACTCCAAATCGAAATCGCTTTTTGAAAACAGCTGTGCCTCCTTTGTTAACTCACGTCAATAACACGGAGAACAATTGGGCCCATCTAAATGAAGCTTTTTCTTATTAGAAAACGCCACGTTTTTCCATTTCCTCTTTTTCTTGTCACCTTCTCTTTTACCCAATCTACACACGTTATCTTGTGTTTAACGCCCTGCTAATTGGCATCCATTAGTCCAGGGACAGCTTCTCTCGGCCACGGTGTCAACTTTAACAGGAAAAACAGGGCCCATCTTCCTGTCTCGATATGCGAAATTTGGCGAATTATAGAGAAGTTTACGAACTCTTTTTGGAGTGACCTGTAAATTCTGAGATTTGTGCAGTTCAACCAAGAATGACTGTTCCTTAGATGCTTGTCGAAAAAGTCGACGTCTGGCTGCATCTGTAATTTAAGGTGGACGACCTGGACGTTTTTTCGTGCAATACGATTCAGGGTCCATTAGACAATTCCTCTCAACTGCGTGGGACCTCGACAGTTACCAAAACTTCCATATTTTACTTCCAGTTGATAGAAAAAATTTGCCCTTTTTCATTTCATGAAAGGGAGAGCTCCTCAGCATTTTGCAGTGACTTAATGTAATATTTAATTAGAACTCACTTGGCTTCCAATCATGATGAGTTGTTTACAATCTACGCTTGCACTCATTCTTTCTTTGACCCTTATAGATAAACCAAGAATAAAAATTTTCAAAACTGTTCTATGACGATTTCCACCATTGGAAACGTAGCTTTCTTACGGCCTTTTTTTTCTCGGAGAAGTATTGTAAAATCGAATATGAATACTGATTTCCATACGACCCACGTTCCACACATAAATTTTCAGAGGAATTTCTGTTAAAAAAGAAACTTTTTAACAATTTGATGGGGTGTCTTATACATAGTTACTTCAGGCACTCTAACATGGGTAAATATTCCTAAGATTTCAATTTTTTGCTTCACAATATTGCCTAATCCCGACCTTTGAAGTACCCCTAGATCACTTCACTGTCCTTTAAGCATGGATTGTCGGAGCGATGCATGAAAGATCCAAAGATTCATCGGCTCCCGTCGCACACTTACTGCCATCTTTCTGGAACAAAATGAGCCTCAATTCTACAAGAACTGGTTTTCATTCCTCTACTATTCAATTTTTGAGGTATTTTTCAAATCGAAGCCATTTTGTATCATTAGCTTCATTGACCAATAGTTTCCTGGCGGTGGTGCAATTCCTTTAACCGATTTACTTCAGTTTCCGATTCATCATGAGATCAAAAACTATCCTAGGACCTTCGTCGAACATGCTAGTCAACTGCTGAACACTTTTTCGTCGGTTTGCTTTCACCAATCCCTTCAGGCAACGCGTGTCGCGAGTATTGAGAGTTTTTGAAGATTATTACCACTGGGTAACTGCACTTTGCGGTCTCTTTCGTATGATCCTATAGTCTTCATTTGCGACACTTCTGGGGCGTATTTCCCAGCCCCGTACAACCCTATAACCCGAACCTTGTCAAAGACGGAAGTCTGTTAAGTAGTTTTTTGTAACGTAGTTGTTCATGTTTATTGTCGGGAAGAGGGCAGATGCAGCGCTGGTTACCAGTGGCAGTCAACGTAGCTAATGTTACCATACTCTTTTTCTTCGAATTTGTTGCGAGGAAACTACTAAAAAATTGCTTTAATTATATCTACATCATACCAGATGAACGACAAACGTTTTGGCCGGGTAGTGTATGTATTAAATTCATTATTCCCTACAATTTTTGTTAGATTATAATGTCGACCATTATTAACCATACAATGCCATCCAATGTATTTAAACTGTTACGGGTCATTAAAATGTATATCCAAGAACATGTGTTTTTGCATGCAGTTCTGGAAAATTAGGACATTTTACTCTCATGTTGCCAAACACAGTTCCTAACATATTTCATTTTCAGCAATTGGAGGTACATGAAGTTACACATGTGCGTAAATACCCGTGATATGGTTAAATTCTTCCGATTGTTTTACATCTGGAGCTGAATTTATAAGCACCGAGGTATGTATAAGAATTTTGAAAAAGTATTATCTTGATATTGTAGAGATGTCTATAAAGTATTTATTTTTATTAATAAATTTCGGGACAATTATTTGTCCCTTATTTCGGGACAATTTCACTTTGTTACATTATCATGGAGCGATGCCTAGGCATCAGCTTCTAACATTGACCTAATACTGAAGTAGAGTTATTTCAAATCAAGGAAGATGAAAGCTACTCTTCAATACTCAAGAATTTGAGAAAAGTACCCCCACACCCAGTATGAGTTTTTGTTGACGTGAGCAAGGGAGATAAAATCTTCTTTTTCGCAGTGTTTTTTTCTCTTCACGACGAGAAAAAATCAAAGGTTCATCGGTGCATGAACTCGAATTCGCTTTAGTGCCCGCTTTTCCAAAAATGAAGAGAGACTCTCACCTTGTAAAGACAGAACCCTAAGCCATGACGGTTACCGATTTTTAAACATTTCTTATACATACCATCTGGGATGTTCTTTCTCATCGTTTATCAGGTTTTGAGGAATGAATTTTGCATCTGTTGAGGAAATATTTTCATAATCACCGTTCCTGACTATGAAGGTGAGAGCTAAGTGCTGACATTTATGTCCGGAATTGTTTTTGTTGTTACAAAGTTCAATGAATATGCTCTCAGTGTGGTAAAGTGTGAATCTCGGACCGTTGAGCTCTTCAATATTCTTGTACTTCAATAATTCAATGCGATATGGGTCAATGACGAAGTTCACCAATCTAAGTGAACTTTTTTCTTACATAAAGAATGTTATTTAATAAATCGCTAATGCACTGAAAAAAATGTACAGCAATGTCTTCATGATTTGAAGATGAGATGAGATTTAAAGTAATTACAGTTTCAAGTACACAATTACTCCGGAGATTTTTGCTGCAGCCTTCTGCGTTACTATGAGTACGATGAGGCTTCTTCAGATATCCTTATGTAGATAATTTAGTTTCACACTTAGAAGGGGGTAGGGAATGACGTCAAAAGTTGTTCGGACCGAAATTGCCTTTCAGCTTAGATTGAAAACTTAATTTTCTTCCGCAGACACTAGATGACCTGAACTTTTTCGAAGATGTCTGTACTGAAAGCCAACTCTCTTTTACGTTTCGTACGGATATGGCTCTCCTAAAAAGTACACTCTGGGACTCACGGCTGAACTAGTACTATGCGATGCGGGAGGGATTTCAAAACGTGTTAATATTATGATAACCACTGTAAAGCTCAACCTAATATTTGATTGCAAAGTATTACAACAGTTAACAGCTGCGATAAGAAATTCAAGTGTGTCAGTCATCAAGCACCGAGATGCTTCACGATGAGCTCGTGACTTATTATCATACAAGTCAAATAGCAGAACAGGGATAAATTTAAAACTGTGAATCATTAAACCTAGTTTATGCGTGAAAATTTTAGATTCTGGAATTATCAACCAAATTTCGCTGATTTTTTTCGTATTTTTCGATCAGGACCTTTCGAATCATTTTTTTTTTTTGTGCCAAACTGCACTGCAAATAAGAGTTTCACACATTTCTCTGAAGTCATTAGAAGACGGCACATTCGGAAAGTAGTGGTAAATAAAACAACAAAGCATACCCGGACACTCTCGCTGTAAGTTTAAGAGAAACGGCGGGGCTGACGAAGTGAAAGGTCATTCACGAAACTGGCTAGCCTTTTTCCTTCTTTTTAGCTTATCTCACTTTAGCGAACTACTAAAAATTAATGGCCACGATATGGATGATCTCATCGATGTGTGCCTCCCACTGCTCCCAGACACTCATTTAAAAAATGAAAATTACAGTCTGGTATCGCACTGCATTTCGAATTTTCTAGCGCTGTAGTTCACCTTTCCTTTCATGCTCTATCGAAAGAAATTTTGCACTCTCACTTAAAAACAAAATTTCACTACGTAAATCCAAGAATATTATTCAGAATGGCATAACTTACTTCAAATGGACAAATAACCCAAAAATGTTTAATAAGTTATTATTCCACTTCAGAAATGAGACGTAATCATCCGCGTCGGAAATTTGAAGTTCCTTGCGCCTTTAGGATTAAAGAAAACAACCGTGTAGACCATCGTTTTATTTGGTTTCAATTAAACCGTTTCAGCTGAGCTTCTGTCCGAATATTTGAAAAATGCTTGGATATGATGACGTTGTTTTTGTTGTGATACTGTAGTTTATTAGCACTTTTTCAGTGATATCAGTTTCAATATTTGCTGGAAAGTTTGATAAACCAATATATTCGAATAGTTCCTAATTACAAGATATATTCAATAAGCCATCGGAAATGTAATGATCTTTCTTTTGGAGATAACTTAAAATGAACTTATGGAAAGAGGTCAAATGTTAAAAACTGCTGGCTTGTTTGTAGTTCATCGGAATAAATATTATGCTTCTCTGTTTAATAACAACGAGAAAAATGGGAATTTATAGTAGTCTGAAAGGGAGTTTATACTACCAGGTTAAGGGAACAGTATAACGATGAGGGATTTGTTATTCTTGGTGCTCATTAGTTGACCTCTACACATGTTTTTGCTCTGGACAGTGTCAATCTTGGAAATTGATTTGAAGGATTTTGATTGCCAACAAGTTAAAATGATAATCGATTTGAAACAAATTTCTATGTGAATGAAAATTCAATGCGATACGAAGTTGTTTAAATTTCAAAAGGTCTGTAATCAAAAAGTTCAAAGTCGTCGTAATATGCAGTGTACAGAACGTCCAGGTCATCACTTTCCAGCTGCCGCATGTAGTGCTCGTATGATTTGCAAGCTGATATTTTCCTGTTGACCACAGGAGCAGCCTTGACCGCAGCAATCCTTTCCTCATCCTCCGCAGACTTTTCTTTGTAAACACCAATTAGTCTCCGCAGAAGAGGGAAGTCATCCTCTATTGTTTCCAGCTGAAAAAAAGTTGAGCCAATGTAAAGAATAGGAAACAAATTGTCATCACCTCGGTAGAATTTTTGAGGTGATGCTCGCAAGTTATGCTCAATGTGCCCTGGTCAATTTGGAGGTAAGACGGTAAATTTTGCTGAAATTACTGATAACAATCATACAAATGAAATACCTGAACATCACTTACATTACCTGGAAATTGGCCTCGTGAATAAAAGTGAAATTGAAGAAATTGTGAATGAAATGTTGCTCACGTCAGTCGTTTTCACCGTGGGTCATGGGTGCGGTGGTGGCAATAAAAAAAACACCCTACTAATTCACGCATGACTTTAATAACAAAGATTCAAAGTTGATGTCATTTAGACTGAATGCAGTTAATGTAGCTAGAAGCCAGTTAATGACCATCAATATTAGTTAGGTTTACCTTTCTAAGAGTAATTATGTAAACATGCGATTTTGGGGTTATTTGGTGAAAATTGTGCTAATACACCCTACAAAAAATTCAAATTCTCGTATTACTATATCTGTGACACTGAAGTATTAGATACGACAAACCAGACACCCGTGTTGTGCTGAGCTGTTCTGTAGTCATGAAAAATCTCAAATGTAAATGTATAAAATTTATCAGCATGGGAGAAGGGAGTGTGCTGAGGGAAAAGGGAAAAGGTAAAATAAAAGTTTCATGTAGCGAACGATGTTTCTATGCGGCATTTTGCAAGAAGATTAATGGGTATGGAATAATTATTTGCAACTATTGCTAAAACTCTGAATCGTGCGAGTTCAAAAAATCGATTGGTCGTCCACCATAGATAACCCTGATAGCTGCAAAGAGGAGCTTTTTCGATGGTTAAAAATTCCTCAAGCATTCGAACGTCCTTAAATTTGAACATAATAACAAGGAAAGCACGGCAGTTTTTAAATCAGACAACTTTGTGTGTAAGAAGAGAAAGACCGCACCAGCACTGATTAAATTATACGAGAAAAGATGACAGGAGTGGGTGCGGGATAGCGTAAAGTGGAACAGCGATGACTGGTCAAAAGTCTCGAAAAGGTTTGATTCGGATGGACGTGACGGTTTTTAGTTCTACTGCCACGATTTAGAAAGATAGAGGAAGTCTTTTAAACGTGGCTGTTTGGAGGAGGATCTCTAACGTTAGTGGAGCTTTTTCAATCGAAGGTAGGGTGACTCGGGTAAAACTGGTAGGAAGGCAGAACGATTTGAAGTATCCAAAGGCATTAGACAGAAATCTTACGACATTCTTGGCTAATCATCACAGCAATAACGCTGTGCTCCAACAAGATAACACTGCAACTTATACTACAAACTAACAATCAATTGGCTCGAAGACAACAAGGCTGCTAACTTGAGTTGGCCTCCGAAGTCCTTTCAGCTTAATCACAACGAGATTCTTTTGGGTATATTACTATGGTAAGTTAATGTCGATGGGTACGATTCGCAATCAAAAACACGTTAATTGGGGTGCGCCGAAAGAATGCTGGGAACCAATACCCATAAAAATGCCTATAGGTCTAATTAATTTTACGAATAACCGCAGTGTAAATGGACTAAAAGCTTAATTAAGGGAAGACTCATGAACATTGAAGAGTGCGGTAAATTGCATTTTTTGTAAGATAGGCTCCTATCATTTTCATTTTATTTTATTTCAAACTTCATTTTTTTCAATTACGTCTTGAAGAGAAATCTAAATAAATATTTTGTTTATGGACTGAAGCATAATTAAATGAGCTTCGTTCTGTAAAAATCTCTCCAACTTTGAATAATTGTTAATAAATTCATTCGTTAATATGGAAGTGTTGTTCATTATCATCAAGGGAGTCGTTACAATCGGCAAGAAGGAGTGCTATCTGAAGGCCCATTGTCCTGTGATTCACTAAGTTCCATGTAAAGAGAATCGCAAAGCATGTTCTGCGACCATAACAAAACTTGTCTTTAGGACCCAATTACTTCTATTCATTAGTATGCGTAACTTTAATTAAAGCTTATTCTCTTAATATGACTTCACTCTGATATACGTGCATGGATATTTTGAAACGAAATTTTGTAAACAAAATAATTATTTCACCTAATTTAGTTGATGGTAATTTGCATAAATCGAATATATTATTCAATTTTTCGACAGACTGTGAACCTATCACAATTATTTCTCGCCTACCGTTATAACACTGTACCGGCAAAAATTTAGTTACCATTTTGCTACCTCTCGTAGCGTTTAAGCATAATTAATGCCCAAACATTCAATTTACGCTGTAATTATTTTGCAAAAAATAACATAATTTTTGGTTCTACTCCACAGTACACAGTGGAATAAAACACTGGTTTACTGGTAGGACATTTGTTCCATGAAGTCAAAATCTACCATGAAGTACAAGCGTAAAGAAAAAATATCCCAAGAAATTTAAGCGTTTTCACTTTGGTTGCTCATCCTGTTTTATAGAGCTTCCTGCGCGGACAATGTAGGATTTTGATATTCAGCTTATTCCACGGCCAAACTTTGGAAAGGAAAGAGCTGAAAAATATTTCGTGTAAACTATTCCCTTTGTGATCAAGTCAAGACGACTTCTACTGTGCACTATTCTGAACGATTATGACGGTTTAAACTAGTCAAACTTAACACTGGCCTAAGTAAGCTTATCTAACGTGTCACTACATATGTAAAAATTCCTGTGTACCTTCATCAGTATGTCGAAGTTCCAGTCGCATGGATCACACTTATCTACTTGTCTCCCAAAGCTTGGATTGATCAGCTTTCTGCATTCCGGATTTATACCGCATTTCATAATTTGGTACGCAGCCTCCATTGCAAATTCACGGAAAGATGGAACGTTATTGGGATCAGGGCCTTCTTGTTTGAGCTCCCTGGTCATAAATTCTTCCTTGCCTGGAGCTTCAAGGACTTTCAGGAAAAATTGGAACTGAAATTGATCACGCTTTGTTCCTTTCGAAGCATCCGACATGAATCTGTAATGTGGTAGCAGGTTTTTCACCATTTCTGTCGCACTTTCGTTTTGGTGACGTCTGAAATTATCGAAGAGCCTGACGAAGGGTGGACGTTCGTTGAGCACTTTTTCACAGTAGCACGACACCAGCCTAGGAAAAATATAAAGCAGTGTGAATTAAGGATACATATCGCTATAATCTCATATAAGGATAAGTTGGCAGATCCAGCAATTTTATCGTTATTATTAACATGAAACAGACAAAAAATTATGAAAACGGTATTTGACCTCACACACGAAGAACTCTTTCGCAGTCATAGGATGGGTTACAAATCACTTTAACTCCCAGTGGAGGACGTATGAGTTCTATGGCACATTTGAATCGAGTGTTGTCATTTAATAAGCATAGCATCTGCAATGGGTAAGGTAAAGTCGCTTAAAAGTGAAATACTTTAGCAAAAAACTGAATTGAGAGGGAGGGAAGGGGATTTACTGAATGAAGCCGTACAGCCACAGAAAACTTTTGAAAAAATTATATAAAACCAGATTTCTTGTAGTGCATCCATATATTATTCGAGGGACATATGTAGCGTGCACAACAGGGATGATAACAATTTGTCCAAAGAGGTCACCATATTCAAATATTCATCACGAGCAAAGTGCAAATTTTATTCGCCTTTCGTTTGAGTGCGCTGGTGACATTCATTGCCGCCGAATATTGTACATATTACATCAACTAATGACAATGTGCTGTGAATGACGTACAATAAAAAGGTGAAAGAAAATAACTATCTCTGAAAACCGAGGAATTTACATGATTAGCTTCGTTGGATGTATGCACATACTCGTAGTTTTATTATAAAAAGTCAGCATGTACTACAGTCGTGGAAATGAGTGGACAATTTAGAACAGTACTGGTTTGCTATGGGGGTGGGTTCGGTGAGACCAACTAAGAAAAACGCTTTTACCAGATATTATCGATGTTTTAGTAAACTTTGGATTAAATTTGCAAAAATTGTTTAACTGATAAAATAAAATGTTAAGGTTCTTTAACAGTGCATCAACGTGAGTCAATTCAGAGAGACATGAATAATCTACTACCAGTTGATGATCCTAATACACAGTGCAGGTAAATTCAAGGGTTATTCGTACGGGGAAAATACATGAGGAAGGTAAATGAAACCTGAGTCAGTACAACGATACGATTCAAAATTGTGTGCAAATCAGTTTCTAGCAATAAAAAATACTTTTTATTGAAATACCTCTGAAACATCACACTCAATATGAAAACACTGTTTCATGCACAGTTATCAAAATTTTGACACTATCTGCTCAGTAGTAAACAAACGGCGGCTACTGTAAGGTTTCGTCCCAAGAATCACCGTCTCTCTACTTGGACTAGATGGGCCGCATAGGAGCTACAAAAGCAGTTGAGAAGTTAGAAATTATCCACTTAGTTCGCAAAAACTTATCTTCCATGAAAATTGGTGAAATATTTGCACAGTGGAAAAAATTGTCTGTTACCCCGATATGTGTAATTTTCCCTATCGGCCAGATTAGGAAAAAAAATTCGTGTGTCGCCTCGAACTCTAAATTTAATAGAATGAGAAGTTTGTTGCAACCTTCTCCAAAACAGAAAGAAAACATTCTAGGGAACTGAGGTGCCCGGTATGCCAAAAACCTCAAGATACCGTATGCTCGAGAGGCTCGCCGAATATGGCAAGGCAAAAGTAGGTTCTAGTTTGTAGGCAATGCACAAAACGAAACGGTTCGAGTATCCGCAAAAGTACACAAAGAAGTCTATTGGATACGTTTTGTTCACAGATGAATACGAGACTACTCTCGACGGACTCGATGTCTGAAGGAGAAGTTAGTACTCGTAGGAGTACGGACGCCCCACCTGCTTAGGCGTCAGCAGATGAGGCAATTTTTTGGGATGGTATTGTTGACAGTGGGATAACTGAGCCTTTCAGCGTATACGACTGGGTAAAATCAACTACCGATTCTTACGCTTACTTCCTGATACAGAATATCTTTTCCACAGCAGAAGTCTATAAGCTTAAGAATTCTGAAAAAGTTTATGTTCTCGCATGATAATGTGCTACCGCACGCCAGAAGGAGAGCAATCCATTATTTTATCAATGTCTTTACTAGGCATGGTAAGATTATGCTGTGGTACCCTTGTGCCCCTGATTTGAATCCGTAAGAAACCATCTGCAGCATTCTTAAGCAGATGACTTATGTCTCCGGAAGGTAGTACAATTCTGAAACTGACCTGTGGAATGTCTTTGAATCTGCTCATGAACAGGTTTCTTCGGATGATATCGAGAAATTAGTTTCATCAATGGACCAACGGCTTTTTAAAAACATCATCGAACCACAGGCAAAGAGGTAAAATCGGCTACTGTTGCTGACGTTGACTTCTTGATGTACCTGAATGTTATTTTTATTGATTTCTAAGATTATCTGTTATACCAAATATAATCAGAGTGAATTCTCAATACGAAAATTTTCAGAAGACTGGAATTCCCCAAGTTCACCAATTGAGAAAGAGGGTAGAAAAGAGGACGTGGTAGTTAGAATGTTGGGAACCTCAAGCGTAGCATCGGAAGTTGGATTTTGGGGGCTGCCGCTGGAGGGTATCGGCCCGGGGCGCCCTTGTGGGCGAATGGCTCTCACTTTGAAAGATAATTTGGAACTTGACTTTGGGAGACAACTGTGATACCTTGGAATTCCGCCTTCGTGTGCCATTCAACCAGCGCAAACCAACAACTTGGATTGCCACCGAGTAACTCTTCCGAATAATCACAGCAAGTCGAGATGAGCAGTAAATTCTCAAGACTAACGAACGTTAATACTGGAGAGTCATGCAGCATCGTCGGAATCAACTGAGAAACACCTCCAGGAGGCAGGGTCGAGTGTGCATCAACGTGAGAGAGGATCACAAGCACTCTCGTTTGCGTCAGAATTGCATGCCGAATTTGCCGTTCCGAATGATCGCCGTTACAGCATTTCGTTAGCTATAACACTGGGGAACACTTTTTCAGAAACTTTGAGTTGCATT